>JAZARR010000085.1:0-132651 GCA_037389465.1 Baylisascaris procyonis
AGCTAGTCGGAATAAGGGTTTACAGGCAAATTTCCACGGAAATGCCCGACTGCTGTTGCGCATTTTACTGAGGTTGTTCTTTTTGCTGGTGACTCTGCGCATTTTCTCACTCATCCTCTTGGATGAATGGCTTCCCTAATGCAGTAATAATATATTATCAGCACGGCTTCTTCAGTTCTACAATCATATTTGATTGAAGAAGTGAACGACATGCTGATCAACAGTATACGGTCGAATATTACGATTCACAGAAATGCAGGGCAAGTGTATGGCTCTGAAGAACGCTCCACAAACATAGTTGGGCAGCGTACACAAAGACCCGGTACAACAAGAATGGCTCCCTAATAGCGCCTTTTCTCTTCGAAGTGGCCTAAGTGAGAAATTAGTCTGTAGGTGTATTCAAGCATGTTCGAGGAAAAATACTGATTTGCTAATTTCAGGACGTTTTTAAGTTTGAATAACTAAGAGTTGGACGAAGGACAAATCACTACAATGAATAAGTAATCACGGCTGTCGCTCGTGCTCTTCACAGTTTAAAAAATATCGGTCAAGCACCTCCACATTAGAAAACATAAAGTGGCCTGCTTCTTGCGAAACGCCTGAACTGCAGAACGACGAAACGCAGGAGCGCATCATAACACCGGAAGTGTATGCAAACCACTCAATCTGTATGCTGCTCACCTGTGATACTGTCAGTGGGCGTTCCACGAAACAACTCGAATCGATAAACCTTCCATGTGCCATTGACGATGTCCCCTGGATCGAAAGACGGCCTCGGGATATTCGACGACGATGAAGACGACGTGCGCATTCTTCCTACTGACGCAAAAATATAAAACAATGAGGTGCGTGTGGCATCGTTCCACGATTACTTGTGCCTACATTACTAAATTTGGTGTTTTTGGTTTATTCAAATCCAGGATATCCTGTGATGCAGAAGTTGTTCGTTAATTTTGCACCTTTCCGAGAATAAACTCTCTTTTTCCGCGAGTACGGTCCATAGCCGAACCCGGTCAAGTACATACACTTCATTACAGCGCATTTGTTAGCACCCATAATTTCACCGATGGTCGATGCGCCATATCATGAATAATTGCTTCCTTTCCCCGTCTGGTTCGAATTTCGAAAAAGATAGTGGAAGTGTGGGAGACATAGACCATCGTTCCGGGAAGGCGAAGACTCCTTTCTGCAGTGTTCAACAACCGCTAATGGAGCAGCGATTTGTGGAACAGCATCAAATAAAGGATATATATGGCAACCTTCCGTTTTGCTCCTTCATATGGTTCACCTAGTCGGTCTTTGGCGCGAGCTCGAACAATTTGTCAAAGAGTTTTAGAAGAGAGTAACGACACGATATGCTCATTTGTTGACAGGGTGATAAAAGAGACCTGTTAACATCGATGTGAAAGGATGGGAAAGTAAGAGTAGACTGGCGAGGACAATAGCTAATACGAGTATCGAGCTGCAACAGGTGGCGCTTTGAAAATTCGAGCGCACTCGGTGCTCTGACAAGGAGTAAAAATTGGATGATGGGCTTCATAACAATGGCTACTTCATATGTCCATGCACGAATTTCGCACTCCCATTAATATCGAAACATCTCACCCAGATGCAATCCCTCTTCCGGATCGGGACGCGTCCGAGATTGGGTGTTGTGCTTGACTCCATGTAAACACCCAACCATCATACTACAGCTCATAAACGTACAGGCACATTTGGCTTCAATGAAAAGCTTACATGCACACGTGATTCCTTCTACAATATGCGCCTGTAGTGTGCATTGCAAGCCTGTACAGAGTTGTGTCAGATTAGAAGCGGCACAGACATGCTGTATGAAACTTGCCATCAGAAAACGGAAACTTCTTAAGACAGATTCTTCCTGAAACGCTCCAGAAAATGCGTCCCGACATTCTCGAAACCCCTTTGAACAGAACGGGTGGTGTAAAAATTGCATCTGGCATGCACTCATTCCCATTCATTCAACTACATTTCTTTTTCCCTACCAAGCATCGCCAACTGTGCAACCCTGCAAACCCAATACTCCTACATCAACGACATCAATACAAGCAATTTCATAATCAATGCCATCAACTTAAAGGATTCAACCCTTGGCAACTGCACTCGCATATGCCACTGACCTAGTGAGGAAAACACTTCCCCCTTTTTAAACAAAATGATTATAAAAAGGAAAAAGTCCACACAAAATAATTATAAATAGGTAAAAGTCCACACAAAATAATTGTAAATAGGAAAAAGTCCACACAAAATAATTATAAATAGGAAAAAGTCCACACAAAATAATTTTAAATAGGAAAAAGTCCACACAAGATAATTATAAACAGGAAAAAGTCCACAAAAAAATAATTATAAAAGGGAAAAGTCCACACAAAATAATTACAAATAGGAAAAAGTCCACACAAAATAATTGTAAATAGGGAAAAGTCCACACAAAATAATTATGAATAGGAAAAAGTCCACAGAAAATAATTATAAATAGGAAAAAAATCACACAAAATAATTGTAAATAGGAAAAAGTCCACACAAAATAATTGTAAATAGGAAAAAGTCCACACGAAATAATTATAAATAGGAAAAAGTCCACACAAAATATATATAAATAGGAAAAACTCCACACAAAATAATTATAAATAGGGAAAAGTCCACACAAAATATTTATAAATAGGAAAAAGTCCACACAAAGTAATTACAAATAGGAAAAAGTCCACAAAACAATAATTATAAATAGGAAAAAGTCCACACAAAATAATTATAAATAGGAAAAAGTCCAAACAAAATAATTATAAACAGGAAAAAGTCCACAAAAAAATAATTATAGATAGGGAAAAGTCCACACAAAATAATTACAAATAGGAAAAAGTCCACACAAAATAATTGTAAATAGGGAAAAGTCCACACAAAATAATTATAAATAGGAAAAAGTCCACAGGAAATAATTATAAATAGGAAAAAAATCACACAAAATAATTGTAAATAGGAAAAAGTCCACACAAAATAATTGTAAATAGGAAAAAGTCCACACAAAATAATTATAAATAGGAAAAAGTCCACACAAAATAAAAGTCCACACAAAATATATATAAATAGGAAAAACTCCACACAAAATAATTATAAATAGGGAAAAGTCCACACAAAATAATTATAAATAGGAAAAAGTCCACACAAAATAATTACAAATAGGAAAAAGTCCACAAAACAATAATTATAAATAGGGAAAAGTCCACACAAAATAATTATAAATAGGAAAAAGTCCACACAAAATAATTATAAACAGGAAAAAGTCCACAAAAAAATAATTATAAATAGGAAAAAGTCCACACAAAATAATTACAAATAGGAAAAAGTCCACACAAAATAATTGTAAATAGGGAAAAGTCCACACAAAATAATTATAAATAGGAAAAAGTCCACAGAAAATAATTGTAAATAGGAAAAAAATCACACAAAATAATTGTAAATAGGAAGAAGTTCACACAAAGTAATTATAAATAGGAAAACGTCCACAAAAAATAATTGTAAATAGGAAAAAGTCCACACAAGTAATTATTAATAGGAAAAAGTCCACACTAAATAATTATGAATAGGAAAAAGTCCACACAAAATATTTGTAAATAGGAAAAAGTCCACACAAAATAATTATAAATAGGAAAAAGTCCACACAAAATAATTATAAATAGGAAAAAAATCACACAAAATAATTGTAAATAGGAAAAAGTCCACACAAAATAATTATAAATAGGAAAAAAATCACACAAAATAATTGTAAATAGGAAAAAGTCCACACAAAATAATTATAAATAGGAAAAAGTCCACACAAAATAATTTTAAATAGGAAAAAGTCCACACAAAATATATATAAATAGGAAAAACTCCACACAAAATAATTATAAATAGGAAAAAGTCCACACAAAATACTTGTAAATACGAAAAAGTCCACACAAAATAATTATAAATAGGAAAAAGTCCACACAAAATAATTATAAATAGGAAAAAAATCACACAAAATAATTGCAAATAGGAAAAAGTCCACACAAAATAATTATAAATAGGAAAAAAATCACACAAAATAATTGTAAATAGGAAAAAGTCCACACAAAATAATTATAAATAGGAAAAAGTCCACACAAAATAATTTTAAATAGGAAAAAGTCCACACAAAATATATATAAATAGGAAAAAGTCCACACAAAATAATTATAAATAGGAAAAAGTCCACACAAAATAATTTTAAATAGGAAAAAGTCCACACAAAATAATTATAAACAGGAAAAAGTCCACAAAAAAATAATTATAAATAGGGAAAAGTCCACACAAAATAATTACAAATAGGAAAAAGTCCACAGAAAATAATTATAAATAGGAAAAAAATCACACAAAATAATTGTAAATAGGAAAAAGTCCACACAAAATAATTGCAAATAGGAAAAAGTCCACACAAAATAATTATAAATAGGAAAAAGTCCACACAAAATAATTATGAATGGGAAGAAGTTCACACAAAATAATTATAAATAGGAAAAAGTCCACACAAAATAATTATAAATAGGAAAAAGTCCACAAAAAAATAATTGTAAATAGGAAAAAAATCACACAAAATAATTGTAAATAGGAAGAAGTTCACACAAAATAATTATAAATAGGAAAACGTCCACAAAAAAATAATTGTAAATAGGAAAAAGTCCACACAAAATAATTATAAATAGGAAAAAGTCCACACAAAATAATTTTAAATAGGAAAAAGTCCACACAAAATATATATAAATAGGAAAAAGTCCACACAAAATAATTATAAATTGGAAAAAGTCCACACAAAATAATTTTAAATAGGAAAAAGTCCACACAAAATAATTATAAACAGGAAAAAGTCCACAAAAAAATAATTATAAATAGGGAAAAGTCCACACAAAATAATTACAAATAGGAAAAAGTCCACAGAAAATAATTATAAATAGGAAAAAAATCACACAAAATAATTGTAAATAGGAAAAAGTCCACACAAAATAATTGCAAATAGGAAAAAGTCCACACAAAATAATTATAAATAGGAAAAAGTCCACACAAAATAATTATGAATGGGAAGAAGTTCACACAAAATAATTATAAATAGGAAAAAGTCCACACAAGATAATTATAAACAGGAAAAAGTCCACAAAAAAATAATTGTAAATAGGAAAAAAATCACACAAAATAATTGTAAATAGGAAGAAGTTCACACAAAATAATTATAAATAGGAAAACGTCCACAAAAAAATAATTGTAAATAGGAAAAAGTCCACACAAAATAATTATAAATAGGAAAAAGTCCACACAAAATAATTTTAAATAGGAAAAAGTCCACACAAAATATATATAAATAGGAAAAACTCCACACAAAATAATTATAAATAGGAAAAAGTCCACACAAAATAATTTTAAATAGGAAAAAGTCCACACAAAATAATTATGAATGGGAAGAAGTTCACACAAAATAATTATAGATAGGAAAAAGTCCACACAAGATAATTATAAACAGGAAAAAGTCCACAAAAAAATAATTGTAAATAGGAAAAAAATCACACAAAATAATTGTAAATAGGAAGAAATTCACACAAAATAATTATAAATACTAAAACGTCCACAAAAAAATAATTGTAAATAGGAAAAAGTCCACACAAGTAATTATTAATAGGAAAAAGTCCACACTAAATAATTATGAATAGGAAAAAGTCCACACAAAATACTTGTAAATACGAAAAAGTCCACAAAAAATAATTATAAATAGGAAAAAAATCACACAAAATAATTATAAATAGGAAAAAAATCACACAAAATAATTGTAAATAGGAAAAAGTCCACACAAAATAATTGTAAATAGGAAAAAGTCCACAGGAAATAATTATAAATAGGAAAAAGTCCACACAAAATAAAAGTTCACACAAAATATATATAAATAGGAAAAACTCCACACAAAATAATTATAAATAGGGAAAAGTCCACACAAAATAATTATAAATAGGAAAAAGTCCACACAAAATAATTACAAATAGGAAAAAGTCCACAAAACAATAATTATAAATAGGAAAAGTCCACACAAAATAATTACAAATAGGAAAAAGTCCACAAAACAATAATTATAAATAGGAAAAAGTCCACACAAAATAATTATAAATAGGAAAAAGTCCACACAAAATAATTATAAACAGGAAAAAGTCCACAAAAAAATAATTATAAATAGGGAAAAGTCCACACAAAATAATTACAAATAGGAAAAAGTCCACACAA
Organism: Baylisascaris procyonis; assembly: GCA_037389465.1. NCBI lineage: Eukaryota > Metazoa > Nematoda > Chromadorea > Rhabditida > Ascarididae > Baylisascaris > Baylisascaris procyonis. Next base: position 6,280 of record JAZARR010000085.1, read on the forward strand.
ATTAATAGTAAATAGGGAAAAGTCCACACAAAATAATTATAAATAGGAAAAAGTCCACAGAAAATAATTATAAATAGGAAAAAAATCACACAAAATAATTGTAAATAGGAAAAAGTCCACACAAAATAATTGCAAATAGGAAAAAGTCCACACAAAATAATTATAAATAGGAAAAAGTCCACACAAAATAATTATGAATGGGAAGAAGTTCACACAAAATAATTATAAATAGGAAAAAGTCCACAAAAAAATAATTGTAAATAGGAAAAAAATCACACAAAATAATTGTAAATAGGAAGAAGTTCACACAAAATAATTATAAATAGGAAAACGTCCACAAAAAATAATTTTAAATAGGAAAAAGTCCACACAAAATAATTATAAACAGGAAAAAGTCCACAAAAAATAATTATAAATAGGGAAAAGTCCACACAAAATAATTACAAATGGGAAAAAGTCCACACAAAATAATTACAAACAGGAAAAAGTCCACAGAAAATAATTATAAATAGGAAAAAAATCACACAAAATAATTGTAAATAGGAAAAAGTCCACACAAAATAATTGTAAATAGGAAAAAGTCCACACAAAATAATTATAAATAGGAAAAAGTCCACACAAAATAATTATGAATGGGAAGAAGTTCACACAAAATAATTATAGATAGGAAAAAGTCCACACAAGATAATTATAAACAGGAAAAAGTCCACAAAAAAATAATTGTAAATAGGAAAAAAATCACACAAAATAATTGTAAATAGGAAGAAGTTCACACAAAATAATTATAAATACTAAAACGTCCACAAAAAAATAATTGTAAATAGGAAAAAGTCCACACAAGTAATTATTAATAGGAAAAAGTCCACACTAAATAATTATGAATAGGAAAAAGTCCACACAAAATACTTGTAAATACGAAAAAGTCCACACAAAATAATTATAAATAGGAAAAAAATCACACAAAATAATTGTAAATAGGAAAAAGTCCACACAAAATAATTATAAATAGGAAAAAAATCACACAAAATAATTGTAAATAGGAAAAAGTCCACACAAAATAATTATAAATAGGAAAAAGTCCACACAAAATAATTTTAAATAGGAAAAAGTCCACACAAAATATATATAAATAGGAAAAAGTCCACACAAAATAATTATAAATAGGAAAAAGTCCACACAAAACAATTTTAAATAGGAAAAAGTCCACAGAAAATAATTATAAATAGGAAAAAAATCACACAAAATAATTGTAAATGGGAAAAAGTCCACACAAAATAATTGTAAATAGGAAAAAGTCCACACGAAATAATTATAAATAGGAAAAAGTCCACACAAAATAAAAGTTCACACAAAATATATATAAATAGGAAAAACTCCACACAAAATAATTATAAATAGGGAAAACTCCACACAAAATAATTATAAATAGGAAAAAGTCCACACAAAATAATTACAAATAGGAAAAAGTCCACACAAAATAATTATAAATAGGGAAAAGTCCACACAAAATAATTACAAATAGGAAAAAGTCCACACAAAATAATTGTAAATAGGGAAAAGTCCACACAAAATAATTATAAATAGGAAAAAGTCCACAGAAAATAATTATAAATAGGAAAAAAATCACACAAAATAATTGTAAATAGGAAAAAGTCCACACAAAATAATTGCAAATAGGAAAAAGTCCACACAAAATAATTATAAATAGGAAAAAGTCCACACAAAATAATTATGAATGGGAAGAAGTTCACACAAAATAATTATAAATAGGAAAAAGTCCACACAAGATAATTATAAACAGGAAAAAGTCCACAAAAAAATAATTGTAAATAGGAAAAAAATCACACAAAATAATTGTAAATAGGAAGAAGTTCACACAAAATAATTATAAATAGGAAAACGTCCGCAAAAAAATAATTGTAAACAGGAAAAAGTCCACACAAAATAATTATAAATAGGAAAAAGTGCACACAAAATAATTATAAATAGGAAAAAGTCCACACAAAATAATTTTAAATAGGAAAAAGTCCACACAAAATATCTATAAATAGGAAAAACTCCACACAAAATAATTATAAATAGGAAAAAGTCCACACAAAATAATTTTAAATAGGAAAAAGTCCACACAAAATAATTATAAAAAGGAAAAAGTCCACAAAAAAATAATTATAAATAGGGAAAAGTCCACACAAAATAATTACAAATGGGAAAAAGTCCACACAAAATAATTGTAAATAGGGAAAAGTCCACACAAAATAATTATAAACAGGAAAAAGTCCACAGAAAATAATTATAAATAGGAAAAAAATCACACAAAATAATTGTAAATAGGAAAAAGTCCACACAAAATAATTGTAAATAGGAAAAAGTCCACACAAAATAATTATAAATAGGAAAAAGTCCACACAAAATAATTATGAATGGGAAGAAGTTCACACAAAATAATTATAGATAGGAAAAAGTCCACACAAGATAATTATAAACAGGAAAAAGTCCACAAAAAAATAATTATAAAAGGGAAAAGTCCACACAAAATAATTACAAATAGGAAAAAGTCCACACAAAATAATTGTAAATAGGGAAAAGTCCACACAAAATAATTATAAATAGGAAAAAGTCCACAGAAAATAATTATAAATAGGAAAAAAATCACACAAAATAATTGTAAATAGGAAAAAGTCCACACAAAATAATTGTAAATAGGAAAAAGTCCACACGAAATAATTATAAATAGGAAAAAGTCCACACAAAATAAAAGTTCACACAAAATATATATAAATAGGAAAAACTCCACACAAAATAATTATAAATAGGGAAAAGTCCACACAAAATAATTATAAATAGGAAAAAGTCCACACAAAATAATTACAAATAGGAAAAAGTCCACAAAACAATAATTATAAATAGGAAAAGTCCACACAAAATAATTACAAATAGGAAAAAGTCCACAAAACAATAATTATAAATAGGAAAAAGTCCACACAAAATAATTATAAATAGGAAAAAGTCCACACAAAATAATTATAAACAGGAAAAAGTCCACAAAAAATAATTATAAATAGGGAAAAGTCCACACAAAATAATTACAAATAGGAAAAAGTCCACACAAAATAATTGTAAATAGGGAAAAGTCCACACAAAATAATTATAAATAGGAAAAAGTCCACAGAAAATAATTATAAATAGGAAAAAAATCACACAAAATAATTGTAAATAGGAAAAAGTCCACACAAAATAATTGCAAATAGGAAAAAGTCCACACAAAATAATTATAAATAGGAAAAAGTCCACACAAAATAATTATGAATGGGAAGAAGTTCACACAAAATAATTATAAATAGGAAAAAGTCCACACAAGATAATTATAAACAGGAAAAAGTCCACAAAAAATAATTGTAAATAGGAAAAAAATCACACAAAATAATTGTAAATAGGAAGAAGTTCACACAAAATAATTATAAATAGGAAAACGTCCACAAAAAAATAATTGTAAATAGGAAAAAGTCCACACAAAATAATTATAAATAGGAAAAAGTCCACACAAAATAATTATAAATAGGAAAAAGTCCACACAAAATATATATAAATAGGAAAAACTCCACACAAAATAATTATAAATAGGAAAAAGTCCACACAAAATAATTTTAAATAGGAAAAAGTCCACACAAAATAATTATAAACAGGAAAAAGTCCACAAAAAAATAATTATAAATAGGGAAAAGTCCACACAAAATAATTACAAATGGGAAAAAGTCCACACAAAATAATTGTAAATAGGAAAAAGTCCACACAAAATAATTGTAAATAGGAAAAAGTCCACACAAAATAATTATAAATAGGAAAAAGTCCACACAAAATAATTATGAATGGGAAGAAGTTCACACAAAATAATTATAGATAGGAAAAAGTCCACACAAGATAATTATAAACAGGAAAAAGTCCACAAAAAAATAATTGTAAATAGGAAAAAAATCACACAAAATAATTGTAAATAGGAAGAAGTTCACACAAAATAATTATAAATACTAAAACGTCCACAAAAAAATAATTGTAAATAGGAAAAAGTCCACACAAAATAATTATAAATAGGAAAAAAATCACACAAAATAATTGTAAATAGGAAAAAGTCCACACAAAATAATTATAAATAGGAAAAAGTCCACACAAAATAATTTTAAATAGGAAAAAGCCACACAAAATATATATAAATAGGAAAAAGTCCACACAAAATAATTATAAATAGGAAAAAGTCCACACAAAATAATTTTAAATAGGAAAAAGTCCACACAAGATAATTATAAACAGGAAAAAGTCCACAAAAAATAATTATAAAAGGGAAAAGTCCACACAAAATAATTACAAATAGGAAAAAGTCCACACAAAATAATTGTAAATAGGGAAAAGTCCACACAAAATAATTATAAATAGGAAAAAGTCCACAGAAAATAATTATAAATAGGAAAAAAATCACACAAAATAATTGTAAATAGGAAAAAGTCCACACAAAATAATTGTAAACAGGAAAAAGTCCACACGAAATAATTATAAATAGGAAAAAGTCCACACAAAATAAAAGTCCACACAAAATATATATAAATAGGAAAAACTCCACACAAAATAATTATAAATAGGGAAAAGTCCACACAAAATAATTATAAATAGGAAAAAGTCCACACAAAATAATTACAAATAGGAAAAAGTCCACACAAAATAATTATAAATAGGAAAAAGTCCACACAAAATAATTATGAATGGGAAGAAGTTCACACAAAATAATTATAAATAGGAAAAAGTCCACACAAGATAATTATAAACAGGAAAAAGTCCACAAAAAAATAATTGTAAATAGGAAAAAAATCACACAAAATAATTGTAAATAGGAAGAAGTTCACACAAAATAATTATAAATAGGAAAACGTCCACAAAAAAATAATTGTAAATAGGAAAAAGTCCACACAAAATAATTATAAATAGGAAAAAGTCCACACAAAATAATTATAAATAGGAAAAAGTCCACACAAAATAATTTTAAATAGGAAAAAGTCCACACAAAATATATATAAATAGGAAAAACTCCACACAAAATAATTATAAATAGGAAAAAGTCCACACAAAATAATTTTAAATAGGAAAAAGTCCACACAAAATAATTATAAACAGGAAAAAGTCCACAAAAAAATAATTATAAATAGGGAAAAGTCCACACAAAATAATTACAAATGGGAAAAAGTCCACACAAAATAATTGTAAATAGGAAAAAGTCCACACAAAATAATTGTAAATAGGAAAAAGTCCACGCAAAATAATTATAAATAGGAAAAAGTCCACACAAAATAATTATGAATGGGAAGAAGTTCACACAAAATAATTATAGATAGGAAAAAGTCCACACAAGATAATTATAAACAGGAAAAAGTCCACAAAAAAATAATTGTAAATAGGAAAAAAATCACACAAAATAATTGTAAATAGGAAGAAGTTCACACAAAATAATTATAAATACTAAAACGTCCACAAAAAAATAATTGTAAATAGGAAAAAGTCCACACAAAATAATTATAAATAGGAAAAAAATCACACAAAATAATTGTAAATAGGAAAAAGTCCACACAAAATAATTATAAATAGGAAAAAGTCCACACAAAATAATTTTAAATAGGAAAAAGCCACACAAAATATATATAAATAGGAAAAAGTCCACACAAAATAATTATAAATAGGAAAAAGTCCACACAAAATAATTTTAAATAGGAAAAAGTCCACACAAGATAATTATAAACAGGAAAAAGTCCACAAAAATAATTATAAAAGGGAAAAGTCCACACAAAATAATTACAAATAGGAAAAAGTCCACACAAAATAATTGTAAATAGGAAAAGTCCACACAAAATAATTATAAATAGGAAAAAGTCCACAGAAAATAATTATAAATAGGAAAAAAATCACACAAAATAATTGTAAATAGGAAAAAGTCCACACAAAATAATTGTAAACAGGAAAAAGTCCACACGAAATAATTATAAATAGGAAAAAGTCCACACAAAATAAAAGTCCACACAAAATATATATAAATAGGAAAAACTCCACACAAAATAATTATAAATAGGAAAAGTCCACACAAAATAATTATAAATAGGAAAAAGTCCACACAAAATAATTACAAATAGGAAAAAGTCCACAAAACAATAATTATAAATAGGAAAAAGTCCACACAAAATAATTATGAATGGGAAGAAGTTCACACAAAATAATTATAAATAGGAAAAAGTCCACACAAGATAATTATAAAGAGGAAAAAGTCCACAAAAAAATAATTGTAAATAGGAAAAAAATCACACAAAATAATTGTAAATAGGAAGAAGTTCACACAAAATAATTATAAATAGGAAAACGTCCACAAAAAAAATAATTGGAAATAGGAAAAATTCCACACAAAATAATTATAAATAGGAAAAAGTCCACACAAAATAATTATAAAAAGGAAAAACTCCACACAAAATAATTATAAATAGGAAAAAGTCCACACAAAATAATTTTAAATAGGAAAAAGTCCACACAAAATAATTATAAACAGGAAAAAGTCCACAAAAAAATAATTATAAATAGGGAAAAGTCCACACAAAATAATTACAAATGGGAAAAAGTCCACACAAAATAATTGTAAATAGGGAAAAGTCCACACAAAATAATTACAAACAGGAAAAAGTCCACAGAAAATAATTATAAATAGGAAAAAAATCACACAAAATAATTGTAAATAGGAAAAAGTCCACACAAAATAATTGTAAATAGGAAAAAGTCCACACAAAATAATTATAAATAGGAAAAAGTCCACACAAAATAATTATGAATGGGAAGAAGTTCACACAAAATAATTATAGATAGGAAAAAGTCCACACAAGATAATTATAAACAGGAAAAAGTCCACAAAAAAATAATTGTAAATAGGAAAAAAATCACACAAAATAATTGTAAATAGGAAGAAGTTCACACAAAATAATTATAAATACTAAAACGTCCACAAAAAAATAACTGTAAGTAGGAAAAAGTCCACACAAGTAATTATTAATAGGAAAAAGTCCACACTAAATAATTATGAATAGGAAAAAGTCCACACAAAATACTTGTAAATACGAAAAAGTCCACACAAAATAATTATAAATAGGAAAAAAATCACACAAAATAATTGTAAATAGGAAAAAGTCCACACAAAATAATTATAAATAGGATAAAAATCACACAAAATAATTGTAAATAGGAAAAAGTCCACACAAAATAATTATAAATAGGAAAAAGTCCACACAAAATAATTTTAAATAGGAAAAAGTCCACACAAAATATATATAAATAGGAAAAAGTCCACACAAAATAATTATAAATAGGAAAAAGTCCACACAAAATAATTTTAAATAGGAAAAGTCCACACAAAATAATTATAAACAGGAAAAAGTCCACAAAAAATAATCATAAATAGGGAAAAGTCCACACAAAATAATTACAAATGGGAAAAAGTCCACACAAAATAATTGTAAATAGGGAAAAGTCCACACAAAATAATTATAAAAAGGAAAAAGTCCACAGAAAATAATTATAAATAGGAAAAAAATCACACAAAATAATTGTAAATGGGAAAAAGTCCACACAAAATAATTGTAAATAGGAAAAAGTCCACACGAAATAATTATAAATAGGAAAAAGTCCACACAAAATAAAAGTTCACACAAAATATATATAAATAGGAAAAACTCCACACAAAATAATTATAAATAGGGAAAAGTCCACACAAAATAATTATAAATAGGAAAAAGTCCACACAAAGTATATATAAATAGGAAAAACTCCACACAAAATAATTATAAATAGGAAAAGTCCACACAAAATAATTATAAATAGGAAAAAGTCCACACAAAATAATTACAAATAGGAAAAAGTCCACACAAAGTATATATAAATAGGAAAAACTCCACACAAAATAATTATAAATAGGAAAAAGTCCACACAAAATAATTTTAAATAGGAAAAAGTCCACACAAAATAATTATAAACAGGAAAAAGTCCACAAAAAAATAATTATAAATAGGGAAAAGTCCACACAAAATAATTACAAATGGGAAAAAGTCCACACAAAATAATTGTAAACAGGGAAAAGTCCACACAAAATAATTATAAACAGGAAAAAGTCCACACAAAATAATTATAAATAGGAAAAAGTCCACACAAAATAATTATAAATAGGAAAAAGTCCACACAAAATATATATAAATAGGAAAAACTCCACACAAAATAATTATAAATAGGAAAAAGTCCACACAAAATAATTTTAAATAGGAAAAAGTCCACACAAAATAATTATAAACAGGAAAAAGTCCACAAAAAATAATTATAAATAGGGAAAAGTCCACACAAAATAATTACAAATGGGAAAAAGTCCACACAAAATAATTGTAAATAGGGAAAAGTCCACACAAAATAATTACAAACAGGAAAAAGTCCACAGAAAATAATTATAAATAGGAAAAAAATCACACAAAATAATTGTAAATAGGAAAAAGTCCACACAAAATAATTGTAAATAGGAAAAAGTCCACACAAAATAATTATAAATAGGAAAAAGTCCACACAAAATAATTATGAATGGGAAGAAGTTCACACAAAATAATTATAGATAGGAAAAAGTCCACACAAGATAATTATAAACAGGAAAAAGTCCACACAAAATAATTATAAATAGGAAAAAAATCACACAAAATAATTGTAAATAGGAAAAAGTCCACACAAAATAATTATAAATAGGAAAAAAATCACACAAAATAATTGTAAATAGGAAAAAGTCCACACAAAATAATTATAAATAGGAAAAAGTCCACACAAAATAATTATAAATAGGAAAAAGTCCACACAAAATATATATAAATAGGAAAAAGTCCACACAAAATAATTATAAATAGGAAAAAGTCCACACAAAATAATTTTAAATAGGAAAAAGTCCACAGAAAATAATTATAAATAGGAAAAAAATCACACAAAATAATTGTAAATAGGAAAAAGTCCACACAAAATAATTATAAATAGGAAAAAGTCCACACAAAATAATTATAAATAGGAAAAAGTCCACACAAAATAAAAGTTCACACAAAATATATATAAATAGGAAAAAGTCCACACAAAATAATTATAAATAGGGAAAAGTCCACACAAAATAATTATAAATAGGAAAAAGTCCACACAAAATAATTACAAATAGGAAAAAGTCCACACAAAATAATTATAAATAGGGAAAAGTCCACACAAAATAATTACAAATAGGAAAAAGTCCACACAAAATAATTGTAAATAGGAAAAGTCCACACAAAATAATTATAAATAGGAAAAAGTCCACAGAAAATAATTATAAATAGGAAAAAAATCACACAAAATAATTGTAAATAGGAAAAAGTCCACACAAAATAATTGCAAATAGGAAAAAGTCCACACAAAATAATTATAAATAGGAAAAAGTCCACACAAAATAATTATGAATGGGAAGAAGTTCACACAAAATAATTATAAATAGGAAAAAGTCCACACAAGATAATTATAAACAGGAAAAAGTCCACAAAAAAATAATTGTAAATAGGAAAAAATCACACAAAATAATTGTAAATAGGAAGAAGTTCACACAAAATAATTATAAATAGGAAAACGTCCGCAAAAAAATAATTGTAAACAGGAAAAAGTCCACACAAAATAATTATAAATAGGAAAAAGTGCACACAAAATAATTATAAATAGGAAAAAGTCCACACAAAATAATTTTAAATAGGAAAAAGTCCACACAAAATATTATAAATAGGAAAAACTCCACACAAAATAATTATAAATAGGAAAAAGTCCACACAAAATAATTTTAAATAGGAAAAAGTCCACACAAAATAATTATAAAAAGGAAAAAGTCCACAAAAAAATAATTATAAATAGGAAAAAGTCCACACAAAATAATTACAAATGGGAAAAAGTCCACACAAAATAATTGTAAATAGGGAAAAGTCCACACAAAATAATTATAAACAGGAAAAAGTCCACAGAAAATAATTATAAATAGGAAAAAAATCACACAAAATAATTGTAAATAGGAAAAAGTCCACACAAAATAATTGTAAATAGGAAAAAGTCCACACAAAATAATTATAAATAGGAAAAAGTCCACACAAAATAATTATAAATGGGAAGAAGTTCACACAAAATAATTATAAATAGGAAAAAGTCCACACAAGATAATTATAAACAGGAAAAAGTCCACAAAAAAATAATTATAAAAGGGAAAAGTCCACACAAAATAATTACAAATAGGAAAAAGTCCACACAAAATAATTGTAAATAGGGAAAAGTCCACACAAAATAATTATAAATAGGAAAAAGTCCACAGAAAATAATTATAAATAGGAAAAAAATCACACAAAATAATTGTAAATAGGAAAAAGTCCACACAAAATAATTGTAAATAGGAAAAAGTCCACACAAAATAATTATAAATAGGAAAAAGTCCACACAAAATAAAAGTTCACACAAAATATATATAAATAGGAAAAACTCCACACAAAATAATTATAAATAGGGAAAAGTCCACACAAAATAATTATAAATAGGAAAAAGTCCACACAAAATAATTACAAATAGGAAAAAGTCCACAAAACAATAATTATAAATAGGAAAAGTCCACACAAAATAATTACAAATAGGAAAAAGTCCACAAAAAATAATTATAAATAGGAAAAAGTCCACACAAAATAATTATAAATAGGAAAAAGTCCACACAAAATAATTATAAACAGGAAAAAGTCCACAAAAAAATAATTATAAATAGGGAAAAGTCCACACAAAATAATTACAAATAGGAAAAAGTCCACACAAAATAATTGTAAATAGGGAAAAGTCCACACAAAATAATTATAAATAGGAAAAAGTCCACAGAAAATAATTATAAATAGGAAAAAATCACACAAAATAATTGTAAATAGGAAAAAGTCCACACAAAATAATTGCAAATAGGAAAAAGTCCACACAAAATAATTATAAATAGGAAAAAGTCCACACAAAATAATTATGAATGGGAAGAAGTTCACACAAAATAATTATAAATAGGAAAAAGTCCACACAAGATAATTATAAACAGGAAAAAGTCCACAAAAAAATAATTGTAAATAGGAAAAAAATCACACAAAATAATTGTAAATAGGAAGAAGTTCACACAAAATAATTATAAATAGGAAAACGTCCACAAAAAAATAATTGTAAATAGGAAAAAGTCCACACAAAATAATTATAAATAGGAAAAAGTCCACACAAAATAATTATAAATAGGAAAAAGTCCACACAAAATAATTTTAAATAGGAAAAAGTCCACACAAAATATATATAAATAGGAAAAACTCCACACAAAATAATTATAAATAGGAAAAAGTCCACACAAAATAATTTTAAATAGGAAAAAGTCCACACAAAATAATTATAAATAGGAAAAAGTCCACAAAAAATAATTATAAATAGGGAAAAGTCCACACAAAATAATTACAAATGGGAAAAAGTCCACACAAAATAATTGTAAATAGGAAAAAGTCCACACAAAATAATTGTAAATAGGAAAAAGTCCACACAAAATAATTATAAATAGGAAAAAGTCCACACAAAATAATTATAAATAGGAAGAAGTTCACACAAAATAATTATAAATAGGAAAAAGTCCACACAAGATAATTATAAACAGGAAAAAGTCCACAAAAAATAATTGTAAATAGGAAAAAAATCACACAAAATAATTGTAAATAGGAAGAAGTCCACACAAAATAATTATAAATAGGAAAACGTCCACAAAAAAATAATTGTAAATAGGAAAAAGTCCACACAAAATAATTATAAATAGGAAAAAAATCACACAAAATAATTGTAAATAGGAAAAAGTCCACACAAAATAATTATAAATAGGAAAAAGTCCACACAAAATAATTTTAAATAGGAAAAAGCCACACAAAATATATAAATAGGAAAAAGTCCACACAAAATAATTATAAATAGGAAAAAGTCCACACAAAATAATTATAAATAGGAAAAAGTCCACACAAAATAATTATAAACAGGAAAAAGTCCACAAAAAATAATTATAAATAGGAAAAGTCCACACAAAATAATTATAAATAGGAAAAAGTCCACACAAAATAATTGTAAATAGGAAAAGTCCACACAAAATAATTATAAATAGGAAAAAGTCCACAGAAAATAATTATAAATAGGAAAAAATCACACAAAATAATTGTAAATAGGAAAAAGTCCACACAAAATAATTGTAAACAGGAAAAAGTCCACACAAAATAATTATAAATAGGAAAAAGTCCACACAAAATAAAAGTCCACACAAAATATATATAAATAGGAAAAAGTCCACACAAAATAATTATAAATAGGGAAAAGTCCACACAAAATAATTATAAATAGGAAAAAGTCCACACAAAATAATTATAAATAGGAAAAAGTCCACACAAAATAATTATAAATAGGAAAAAGTCCACACAAAATAATTATGAATGGGAAGAAGTTCACACAAAATAATTATAAATAGGAAAAAGTCCACACAAAATAATTATAAACAGGAAAAAGTCCACACAAAATAATTGTAAATAGGAAAAAAATCACACAAAATAATTGTAAATAGGAAGAAGTTCACACAAAATAATTATAAATAGGAAAACGTCCACAAAAAAATAATTGTAAATAGGAAAAAGTCCACACAAAATAATTATAAATAGGAAAAAGTCCACACAAAATAATTATAAATAGGAAAAAGTCCACACAAAATAATTTTAAATAGGAAAAAGTCCACACAAAATATATATAAATAGGAAAAACTCCACACAAAATAATTATAAATAGGAAAAAGTCCACACAAAATAATTTTAAATAGGAAAAAGTCCACACAAAATAATTATAAACAGGAAAAAGTCCACAAAAAATAATTATAAATAGGGAAAAGTCCACACAAAATAATTACAAATGGGAAAAAGTCCACACAAAATAATTGTAAATAGGAAAAAGTCCACACAAAATAATTGTAAATAGGAAAAGTCCACACAAAATAATTATAAATAGGAAAAAGTCCACACAAAATAATTATGAATGGGAAGAAGTTCACACAAAATAATTATAGATAGGAAAAAGTCCACACAAGATAATTATAAACAGGAAAAAGTCCACAAAAAATAATTGTAAATAGGAAAAAAATCACACAAAATAATTGTAAATAGGAAGAAGTTCACACAAAATAATTATAAATACTAAAACGTCCACAAAAAAATAATTGTAAATAGGAAAAAGTCCACACAAAATAATTATAAATAGGAAAAAAATCACACAAAATAATTGTAAATAGGAAAAAGTCCACACAAAATAATTATAAATAGGAAAAAGTCCACACAAAATAATTTTAAATAGGAAAAAGCCACACAAAATATATATAAATAGGAAAAAGTCCACACAAAATAATTATAAATAGGAAAAAGTCCACACAAAATAATTTTAAATAGGAAAAAGTCCACACAAGATAATTATAAACAGGAAAAAGTCCACAAAAAAATAATTATAAAAGGGAAAAGTCCACACAAAATAATTACAAATAGGAAAAAGTCCACACAAAATAATTGTAAATAGGGAAAAGTCCACACAAAATAATTATAAATAGGAAAAAGTCCACAGAAAATAATTATAAATAGGAAAAAAATCACACAAAATAATTGTAAATAGGAAAAAGTCCACACAAAATAATTGTAAACAGGAAAAAGTCCACACGAAATAATTATAAATAGGAAAAAGTCCACACAAAATAAAAGTCCACACAAAATATATATAAATAGGAAAAACTCCACACAAAATAATTATAAATAGGGAAAAGTCCACACAAAATAATTATAAATAGGAAAAAGTCCACACAAAATAATTACAAATAGGAAAAAGTCCACAAAACAATAATTATAAATAGGAAAAAGTCCACACAAAATAATTATGAATGGGAAAAAGTTCACACAAAATAATTATAAATAGGAAAAAGTCCACACAAAATAATTATAAATAGGAAAAAGTCCACAAAAAAATAATTGTAAATAGGAAAAAAATCACACAAAATAATTGTAAATAGGAAAAAGTCCACACAAAATAATTATAAATAGGAAAAAGTCCACAAAAAAATAATTGGAAATAGGAAAAATTCCACACAAAATAATTATAAATAGGAAAAAGTCCACACAAAATAATTATAAAAGGAAAAACTCCACACAAAATAATTATAAATAGGAAAAAGTCCACACAAAATAATTTTAAATAGGAAAAAGTCCACACAAAATAATTATAAACAGGAAAAAGTCCACAAAAAAATAATTATAAATAGGGAAAAGTCCACACAAAATAATTACAAATGGGAAAAAGTCCACACAAAATAATTGTAAATAGGGAAAAGTCCACACAAAATAATTATAAACAGGAAAAAGTCCACAGAAAATAATTATAAATAGGAAAAAAATCACACAAAATAATTGTAAATAGGAAAAAGTCCACACAAAATAATTGTAAATAGGAAAAAGTCCACACAAAATAATTATAAATAGGAAAAAGTCCACACAAAATAATTATGAATGGGAAGAAGTTCACACAAAATAATTATAGATAGGAAAAAGTCCACACAAGATAATTATAAACAGGAAAAAGTCCACAAAAAGTAATTGTAAATAGGAAAAAAATCACACAAAATAATTGTAAATAGGAAGAAGTTCACACAAAATAATTATAAATACTAAAACGTCCACAAAAAAATAATTGTAAGTAGGAAAAAGTCCACACAAGTAATTATTAATAGGAAAAAGTCCACACTAAATAATTATGAATAGGAAAAAGTCCACACAAAATACTTGTAAATAGAAAAAGTCCACACAAAATAATTATAAATAGGAAAAAAATCACACAAAATAATTGTAAATAGGAAAAAGTCCACACAAAATAATTATAAATAGGAAAAAATCACACAAAATAATTGTAAATAGGAAAAAGTCCACACAAAATAATTATAAATAGGAAAAAGTCCACACAAAATAATTTTAAATAGGAAAAAGTCCACACAAAATATATATAAATAGGAAAAAGTCCACACAAAATAATTATAAATAGGAAAAAGTCCACACAAAATAATTTTAAATAGGAAAAAGTCCACACAAAATAATTATAAACAGGAAAAAGTCCACAAAAAAATAATTATAAATAGGGAAAAGTCCACACAAAATAATTACAAATGGGAAAAAGTCCACACAAAATAATTGTAAATAGGGAAAAGTCCACACAAAATAATTATAAAAAGGAAAAAGTCCACAGAAAATAATTATAAATAGGAAAAAAATCACACAAAATAATTGTAAATGGGAAAAAGTCCACACAAAATAATTGTAAATAGGAAAAAGTCCACACAAAATAATTATAAATAGGAAAAAGTCCACACAAAATAAAAGTTCACACAAAATATATATAAATAGGAAAAACTCCACACAAAATAATTATAAATAGGGAAAAGTCCACACAAAATAATTATAAATAGGAAAAAGTCCACACAAAATATATATAAATAGGAAAAACTCCACACAAAATAATTATAAATAGGAAAAAGTCCACACAAAATAATTATAAATAGGAAAAAGTCCACACAAAATAATTACAAATAGGAAAAAGTCCACACAAAGTATATATAAATAGGAAAAAGTCCACACAAAATAATTATAAATAGGAAAAAGTCCACACAAAATAATTTTAAATAGGAAAAAGTCCACACAAAATAATTATAAACAGGAAAAAGTCCACAAAAAATAATTATAAATAGGGAAAAGTCCACACAAAATAATTACAAATGGGAAAAAGTCCACACAAAATAATTGTAAACAGGAAAAGTCCACACAAAATAATTATAAACAGGAAAAAGTCCACACAAAATAATTATAAATAGGAAAAAGTCCACACAAAATAATTATAAATAGGAAAAAGTCCACACAAAATATATATAAATAGGAAAAACTCCACACAAAATAATTATAAATAGGAAAAAGTCCACACAAAATAATTTTAAATAGGAAAAAGTCCACACAAAATAATTATAAACAGGAAAAAGTCCACAAAAAAATAATTATAAATAGGGAAAAGTCCACACAAAATAATTACAAATGGGAAAAAGTCCACACAAAATAATTGTAAATAGGGAAAAGTCCACACAAAATAATTACAAACAGGAAAAAGTCCACAGAAAATAATTATAAATAGGAAAAAAATCACACAAAATAATTGTAAATAGGAAAAAGTCCACACAAAATAATTGTAAATAGGAAAAAGTCCACACAAAATAATTATAAATAGGAAAAAGTCCACACAAAATAATTATGAATGGGAAGAAGTTCACACAAAATAATTATAAATAGGAAAAAGTCCACACAAGATAATTATAAACAGGAAAAAGTCCACAAAAAATAATTGTAAATAGGAAAAAAATCACACAAAATAATTGTAAATAGGAAGAAGTTCACACAAAATAATTATAAATACTAAAACGTCCACAAAAAAATAATTGTAAATAGGAAAAAGTCCACACAAGTAATTATTAATAGGAAAAAGTCCACACTAAATAATTATGAATAGGAAAAAGTCCACACAAAATACTTGTAAATAGGAAAAAGTCCACACAAAATAATTATAAATAGGAAAAAAATCACACAAAATAATTGTAAATAGGAAAAAGTCCACACAAAATAATTATAAATAGGAAAAAATCACACAAAATAATTGTAAATAGGAAAAAGTCCACACAAAATAATTATAAATAGGAAAAAGTCCACACAAAATAATTATAAATAGGAAAAAGTCCACACAAAATATATATAAATAGGAAAAACTCCACACAAAATAATTATAAATAGGAAAAAGTCCACACAAAATAATTATAAATAGGAAAAAAATCACACAAAATAATTGTAAATGGGAAAAAGTCCACACAAAATAATTGTAAATAGGAAAAAGTCCACACAAAATAATTATAAATAGGAAAAAGTCCACACAAAATAAAAGTTCACACAAAATATATATAAATAGGAAAAACTCCACACAAAATAATTATAAATAGGAAAAAGTCCACACAAAATAATTATAAATAGGAAAAAGTCCACACAAAATAATTACAAATAGGAAAAAGTCCACACAAAATAATTATAAATAGGAAAAAGTCCACACAAAATAATTTTAAATAGGAAAAAAATCACACAAAATAATTGTAAATGGGAAAAAGTCCACACAAAATAATTGTAAATAGGAAAAAGTCCAACAAAATAATTATAAATAGGAAAAAGTCCACACAAAATAAAAGTTCACACAAAATATATATAAATAGGAAAAAGTCCACACAAAATAATTATAAATAGGGAAAAGTCCACACAAAATAATTATAAATAGGAAAAAGTCCACACAAAATAATTATAAATAGGAAAAAGTCCACACAAAATAATTGTAAATAGGGAAAAGTCCACACAAAATAATTATAAATAGGAAAAAGTCCACACAAAATAATTATAAATAGGAAAAAGTCCACACAAAATAATTACAAATAGGAAAAAGTCCACACAAAATAATTATAAATAGGAAAAAGTCCACACAAAATAATTTTAAATAGGAAAAAAATCACACAAAATAATTGTAAATGGGAAAAAGTCCACACAAAATAATTGTAAATAGGAAAAAGTCCAAACGAAATAATTATAAATAGGAAAAAGTCCACACAAAATAAAAGTTCACACAAAATATATATAAATAGGAAAAACTCCACACAAAATAATTATAAATAGGGAAAAGTCCACACAAAATAATTATAAATAGGAAAAAGTCCACACAAAATAATTACAAATAGGAAAAAGTCCACACAAAATATCTACAAATAGGAAAAACTCCACACAAAATAATTATAAATAGGAAAAAGTCCACACAAAATAATTTTAAATAGGAAAAAGTCCACACAAAATAATTATAAACAGGAAAAAGTCCACAAAAAAATAATTATAAATAGGGAAAAGTCCACACAAAATAATTATAAACAGGAAAAAGTCCACAAAAAAATAATTGTAAATAGGAAAAAAATCCACAAAATAATTGTAAATAGGAAGAAGTTCACACAAAATAATTATAAATACTAAAACGTCCACAAAAAATAATTGTAAATAGGAAAAAGTCCACACAAGTAATTATTAATAGGAAAAAGTCCACACTAAATAATTATGAATAGGAAAAAGTCCACACAAAATACTTGTAAATACGAAAAAGTCCACACAAAATAATTATAAATAGGAAAAAAATCACACAAAATAATTGTAAATAGGAAAAAGTCCACACAAAATAATTATAAATAGGAAAAAAATCACACAAAATAATTATAAATAGGAAAAAGTCCACACAAAATAATTTTAAATAGGAAAAAGTCCACACAAAATATATATAAATAGGAAAAACTCCACACAAAATAATTATAAATAGGAAAAAGTCCACACAAAATAATTTTAAATAGGAAAAAGTCCACACAAAATAATTATAAAAGGAAAAAGTTCACAAAAAAATAATTATAAATAGGGAAAAGTCCACACAAAATAATTACAAATGGGAAAAAGTCCACACAAAATAATTGTAAATAGGGAAAAGTCCACACAAAATAATTATAAACAGGAAAAGGTCCACAGAAAATAATTATAAATAGGAAAAAAATCACACAAAATAATTGTAAATAGGAAAAAGTCCACACAAAATAATTGTAAATAGGAAAAAGTCCACACAAAATAATTATAAATAGGAAAAAGTCCACACAAAATAATTATGAATGGGAAGAAGTTCACACAAAATAATTATAAATAGGAAAAAGTCCACACAAGATAATTATAAACAGGAAAAAGTCCACAAAAAATAATTGTAAATAGGAAAAAAATCACACAAAATAATTGTAAATAGGAAGAAGTTCACACAAAATAATTATAAATAGGAAAACGTCCACAAAAAAATAATTGTAAATAGGAAAAAGTCCACACAAGTAATTATTAATAGGAAAAAGTCCACACAAAATAATTATGAATAGGAAAAAGTCCACACAAAATAATTGTAAATAGGAAAAAGTCCACACAAAATAATTATAAATAGGAAAAAAATCACACAAAATAATTGTAAATAGGAAAAAGTCCACACAAAATAATTATAAATAGGATAAAAATCACACAAAATAATTGTAAATACGAAAAAGTCCACACAAAATAATTATAAATAGGAAAAAGTCCACACAAAATAATTTTAAATAGGAAAAAGTCCACACAAAATATATATAAATAGGAAAAAGTCCACACAAAATAATTATAAATAGGAAAAAGTCCACACAAAATAATTTTAAATAGGAAAAAGTCCACACAAGATAATTATAAACAGGAAAAATTCCACAAAAAAATAATTATAAAAGGGAAAAGTCCACACAAAATAATTACAAATAGGAAAAAGTCCACACAAAATAATTGTAAATAGGGAAAAGTCCACACAAAATAATTATAAATAGGAAAAAGTCCACAGAAAATAATTATAAATAGGAAAAAAATCACACAAAATAATTGTAAATAGGAAAAAGTCCACACGAAATAATTATAAATAGGAAAAAGTCCACACAAAATAAAAGTTCACACAAAATATATATAAATAGGAAAAACTCCACACAAAATAATTATAAATAGGGAAAAGTCCACACAAAATAATTATAAATAGGAAAAAGTCCACACAAAATAATTACAAATAGGAAAAAGTCCACACAAAATAATTATAAATAGGGAAAAGTCCACACAAAATAATTACAAATAGGAAAAAGTCCACACAAAATAATTGTAAATAGGGAAAAGTCCACACAAAATAATTATAAATAGGAAAAAGTCCACAGAAAATAATTATAAATAGGAAAAAAATCACACAAAATAATTGTAAATAGGAAAAAGTCCACACAAAATAATTGCAAATAGGAAAAAGTCCACACAAAATAATTATAAATAGGAAAAAGTCCACACAAAATAATTATGAATGGGAAGAAGTTCACACAAAATAATTATAAATAGGAAAAGTCCACACAAGATAATTATAAACAGGAAAAAGTCCACAAAAAGTAATTGTAAATAGGAAAAAAATCACACAAAATAATTGTAAATAGGAAAAAGTTCACACAAAATAATTATAAATAGGAAAACGTCCACAAAAAATAATTGTAAATAGGAAAAAGTCCACACAAAATAATTATAAATAGGAAAAAGTCCACACAAAATAATTATAAATAGGAAAAAGTCCACACAAAATAATTTTAAATAGGAAAAAGTCCACACAAAATATCTATAAATAGGAAAAACTCCACACAAAATAATTATAAATAGGAAAAAGTCCACACAAAATAATTTTAAATAGGAAAAAGTCCACACAAAATAATTATAAACAGGAAAAAGTCCACAAAAAAATAATTATAAATAGGGAAAAGTCCACACAAAATAATTACAAATGGGAAAAAGTCCACACAAAATAATTGTAAATAGGGAAAAGTCCACACAAAATAATTATAAACAGGAAAAAGTCCACAGAAAATAATTATAAATAGGAAAAAAATCACACAAAATAATTGTAAATAGGAAAAAGTCCACACAAAATAATTGTAAATAGAAAAAAGTCCACACAAAATAATTATAAATAGGAAAAAGTCCACACAAAATAATTATGAATGGGAAGAAGTTCACACAAAATAATTATAGATAGGAAAAAGTCCACACAAGATAATTATAAACAGGAAAAAGTCCACAAAAAAATAATTGTAAATAGGAAAAAAATCGCACAAAATAATTGTAAATAGGAAGAAGTTCACACAAAATAATTATAAATACTAAAACGTCCACAAAAAAATAACTGTAAATAGGAAAAAGTCCACACAAGTAATTATTAATAGGAAAAAGTCCACACTAAATAATTATGAATAGGAAAAAGTCCACACAAAATACTTGTAAATACGAAAAAGTCCACACAAAATAATTATAAATAGGAAAAAAATCACACAAAATAATTGTAAATAGGAAAAAGTCCACAGAAAATAATTATAAATAGGAAAAAAATCACACAAAATAATTGTAAATAGGAAAAAGTCCACACAAAATAATTATAAATAGGAAAAAGTCCACACAAAATAATTTTAAATAGGAAAAAGTCCACACAAAATATATATAAATAGGAAAAAGTCCACACAAAATAATTATAAATAGGAAAAAGTCCACACAAAATAATTTTAAATAGGAAAAAGTCCACACAAGATAATTATAAACAGGAAAAAGTCCACAAAAAAATAATTATAAAAGGGAAAAGTCCACACAAAATAATTACAAATAGGAAAAAGTCCACACAAAATAATTGTAAATAGGGAAAAGTCCACACAAAATAATTATAAATAGGAAAAAGTCCACAGAAAATAATTATAAATAGGAAAAAAATCACACAAAATAATTGTAAATAGGAAAAAGTCCACACAAAATAATTGTAAATAGGAAAAAGTCCACACGAAATAATTATAAATAGGGAAAAGTCCAAACAAAATAATTATAAATAGGAAAAAGTCCACACAAAATAATTACAAATAGGAAAAAGTCCACAAAACAATAATTATAAATAGGAAAAGTCCACACAAAATAATTACAAATAGGAAAAAGTCCACAAAACAATAATTATAAATAGGAAAAAGTCCACACAAAATAATTATAAATAGGAAAAAGTCCACACAAAATAAATATAAACAGGAAAAAGTCCACAAAAAAATAATTATAAATAGGGAAAAGTCCACACAAAATAATTACAAATAGGAAAAAGTCCACACAAAATAATTGTAAATAGGGAAAAGTCCACACAAAATAATTATAAATAGGAAAAAGTCCACAGAAAATAATTATAAATAGGAAAAAAATCACACAAAATAATTGTAAATAGGAAAAAGTCCACACAAAATAATTGCAAATAGGAAAAAGTCCACACAAAATAATTATAAATAGGAAAAAGTCCACACAAAATAATTATAAATGGGAAGAAGTTCACACAAAATAATTATAAATAGGAAAAAGTCCACACAAGATAATTATAAACAGGAAAAAGTCCACAAAAAATAATTGTAAATAGGAAAAAGTCACACAAAATAATTGTAAATAGGAAGAAGTTCACACAAAATAATTATAAATAGGAAAACGTCCACAAAAAATAATTGTAAATAGGAAAAAGTCCACACAAAATAATTATAAATAGGAAAAAGTCCACACAAAATAATTATAAATAGGAAAAAGTCCACACAAAATAATTTTAAATAGGAAAAAGTCCACACAAAATATATATAAATAGGAAAAACTCCACACAAAATAATTATAAATAGGAAAAAGTCCACACAAAATAATTTTAAATAGGAAAAAGTCCACACAAAATAATTATGAATGGGAAGAAGTTCACACAAAATAATTATAAATAGGAAAAAGTCCACACAAGATAATTATAAACAGGAAAAAGTCCACAAAAAAATAATTGTAAATAGGAAAAAAATCACACAAAATAATTGTAAATAGGAAGAAGTTCACACAAAATAATTATAAATAGGAAAAAAATCACACAAAATAATTGTAAATAGGAAAAAGTCCACACAAAATAATTGTAAATAGGAAAAAGTCCACACAAAATAATTATAAATAGGAAAAAGTCCACACAAAATAATTATGAATGGGAAAAAGTTCACACAAAATAATTATAGATAGGAAAAAGTCCACACAAGATAATTATAAACAGGAAAAAGTCCACAAAAAAATAATTGTAAATAGGAAAAAAATCACACAAAATAATTGTAAATAGGAAGAAGTTCACACAAAATAATTATAAATACTAAAACGTCCACAAAAAAATAATTGTAAATAGGAAAAAGTCCACACAAAATAATTATAAATAGGAAAAAGTCCACACAAAATAATTTTAAATAGGAAAAAGTCCACACAAAATATATATAAATAGGAAAAAGTCCACACAAAATAATTATAAATAGGAAAAAGTCCACAGAAAATAATTATAAATAGGAAAAAAATCACACAAAATAATTGTAAATAGGAAAAAGTCCACACAAAATAATTGTAAACAGGAAAAAGTCCACACGAAATAATTATAAATAGGAAAAAGTCCACACAAAATAAAAGTCCACACAAAATATATATAAATAGGAAAAACTCCACACAAAATAATTATAAATAGGGAAAAGTCCACACAAAATAATTATAAATAGGAAAAAGTCCACATAAAATAATTACAAATAGGAAAAAGTCCACAAAACAATAATTATAAATAGGAAAAAGTCCACACAAAATAATTATGAATGGGAAGAAGTTCACACAAAATAATTATAAATAGGAAAAAGTCCACACAAGATAATTATAAACAGGAAAAAGTCCACAAAAAAATAATTGTAAATAGGAAAAAATCACACAAAATAATTGTAAATAGGAAGAAGTTCACACAAAATAATTATAAATAGGAAAACGTCCACAAAAAAATAATTGGAAATAGGAAAAAGTCCACACAAAATAATTATAAATAGGAAAAAGTCCACACAAAATAATTATAAAAAGGAAAAACTCCACACAAAATAATTATAAATAGGAAAAAGTCCACACAAAATAATTTTAAATAGGAAAAAGTCCACACAAAATAATTATAAACAGGAAAAAGTCCACAAAAAATAATTATAAATAGGAAAAAGTCCACACAAAATAATTACAAATGGGAAAAAGTCCACACAAAATAATTGTAAATAGGGAAAAGTCCACACAAAATAATTATAAACAGGAAAAAGTCCACACAAAATAATTATGAATGGGAAGAAGTTCACACAAAATAATTATAGATAGGAAAAAGTCCACACAAGATAATTATAAACAGGAAAAAGTCCACAAAAAAATAATTGTAAATAGGAAAAAAATCACACAAAATAATTGTAAATAGGAAGAAGTTCACACAAAATAATTATAAATACTAAAACGTCCACAAAAAATAATTGTAAATAGGAAAAAGTCCACACAAGTAATCATAAATAGGAAAAAGTCCACACTAAATAATTATGAATAGGAAAAAGTCCACACAAAATACTTGTAAATACGAAAAAGTCCACACAAAATAATTACAGATAGGAAAAAGTCCACACAAAATAATTATAAATAGGAAAAAAATCACACAAAATAATTGTAAATAGGAAAAAGTCCACACAAAATAATTATAAATAGGAAAAAAATCACACAAAATAATTGTAAATAGGAAAAAGTCCACACAAAATAATTGTAAATAGGAAAAAGTCCACACGAAATAATTATAAATAGGAAAAAGTCCACACAAAATAAAAGTCCACACAAAATATATATAAATAGGAAAAACTCCACACAAAATAATTATAAATAGGGAAAAGTCCACACAAAATAATTATAAATAGGAAAAAGTCCACACAAAATAATTACAAATAGGAAAAAGTCCACAAAACAATAATTATTAATAGGAAAAAGTCCACACAAAATAATTATAAATAGGAAAAAGTCCACACGAAATAATTGTAAATAGGGAAAAGTCCACACAAAATAATTATAAATAGGAAAAAGTCCACAGAAAATAATTATAAATAGGAAAAAAATCACACAAAATAATTGTAAATAGGAAAAAGTCCACACAAAATAATTGTAAATAGGAAAAAGTCCACACAAAATAACTATAAATAGGAAAAAAATCACACAAAATAATTGTAAATAGGAAAAAGTCCACACAAAATAATTATAAATAGGAAAAAAATCACACAAAATAATTGTAAATAGGAAAAAGTTCACACAAAATAATTATAAATAGGAAAAAGTCCACACAAAATAATTAGAAATAGGAAAAAGTCCACACAAAATAATTTTAAATAGGAAAAAGTCCACACAAAATATATATAAATAGGAAAAAGTCCACACAAAATAATCATAAATAGGAAAAAGTCCAACAAAATAATTTTAAATAGGAAAAAGTCCACACAAAATAATTATAAACAGGAAAAAGTCCACAAAAAAATAATTGTAAATAGGAAAAAAATCAAACAAAATAATTGTAAATAGGAAGAAGTTCACACAAAATAATTACAAATGGGAAAAAGTCCACACAAAATAATTGTAAATAGGGAAAAGTCCACACAAAATAATTATAAACAGGAAAAAGTCCACACAAAATAATTATGAATGGGAAGAAGTTCACACAAAATAATTATAGATAGGAAAAAGTCCACACAAGATAATTATAAACAGGAAAAAGTCCACAAAAAAATAATTGTAAATAGCAAAAAAATCACACAAAATAATTGTAAATAGGAAGAAGTTCACACAAAATAATTATAAATACTAAAACGTCCACAAAAAAATAATTGTAAATAGGAAAAAGTCCACAGAAGTAATCATTAATAGGAAAAAGTCCACACTAAATAATTATGAATAGGAAAAAGTCCACACAAAATACTTGTAAATACGAAAAAGTCCACACAAAATAATTACAGATAGGAAAAAGTCCACACAAAATAATTATAAATAGGAAAAAATCACACAAAATAATTGTAAATAGGAAAAAGTCCACACAAAATAATTATAAATAGGAAAAAAATCACACAAAATAATTGTAAATAGGAAAAAGTCCACACAAAATAATTGTAAATAGGAAAAAGTCCACACGAAATAATTATAAATAGGAAAAAGTCCACACAAAATAAAAGTCCACACAAAATATATATAAATAGGAAAAACTCCACACAAAATAATTATAAATAGGAAAAAGTCCACACAAAATAATTATAAATAGGAAAAAGTCCACACAAAATAATTACAAATAGGAAAAAGTCCACAAAACAATAATTATTAATAGGAAAAAGTCCACACAAAATAATTATAAATAGGAAAAAGTCCACACGAAATAATTGTAAATAGGGAAAAGTCCACACAAAATAATTATAAATAGGAAAAAGTCCACAGAAAATAATTATAAATAGGAAAAAAATCACACAAAATAATTGTAAATAGGAAAAAGTCCACACAAAATAATTGTAAATAGGAAAAAGTCCACACAAAATAACTATAAATAGGAAAAAAATCACACAAAATAATTGTAAATAGGAAAAAGTCCACACAAAATAATTATAAATAGGAAAAAAATCACACAAAATAATTGTAAATAGGAAAAAGTTCACACAAAATAATTATAAATAGGAAAAAGTCCACACAAAATAATTAGAAATAGGAAAAAGTCCACACAAAATAATTTTAAATAGGAAAAAGTCCACACAAAATATATATAAATAGGAAAAAGTCCACACAAAATAATCATAAATAGGAAAAAGTCCAACAAAATAATTTTAAATAGGAAAAAGTCCACACAAAATAATTATAAACAGGAAAAAGTCCACAAAAAAATAATTATAAATAGGGAAAAGTCCACACAAGATAATTATAAACAGGAAAAAGTCCACAAAAAAATAATTGTAAATAGGAAAAAAATCACACAAAATAATTGTAAATAGGAAGAAGTTCACACAAAATAATTATAAATAGGAAAACGTCCACAAAAAATAATTGTAAATAGGAAAAAGTCCACACAAGTAATTATTAATAGGAAAAAGTCCACACTAAATAATTATGAATAGGAAAAAGTCCACACAAAATATTTGTAAATAGGAAAAAGTCCACACAAAATAATTATAAATAGGAAAAAAATCACACAAAATACTTGTAAATAGGAAAAAGTCCACACAAAATAATTATAAATAGGAAAAAGTCCACACAAAATAATTATAAATAGGAAAAAGTCACACAAAATAATTGTAAATAGGAAAAAGTCCACACAAAATAATTATAAATAGGAAAAAAATCACACAAAATAATTGTAAATAGGAAAAAGTCCACACAAAATAATATAAATAGGAAAAAGTCCACACAAAATAATTTTAAATAGGAAAAAGTCCACACAAAATAATTATAAACAGGAAAAAGTCCACACAAAATAATTATAAATAGGGAAAAGTCCACACAAAATAATTATAAATAGGAAAAAAATCACACAAAATAATTGTAAATAGGAAAAAGTCCACACAAAATAATTAGAAATAGGAAAAAGTCCACACAAAATAATTATAAACAGGAAAAAGTCCACAGAAAATAATTATAAATAGGAAAAAAATCACACAAAATAATTGTAAATAGGAAAAAGTCCAAACAAAATAATTGTAAATAGGAAAAAGTCCACACAAAATAATTATAAATAGGAAAAAGTCCACACAAAATAAAAGTCCACACAAAATATATATAAATAGGAAAAAGTCCACACAAAATAATTATGAATGGGAAAAAGTCCACACAAAATATTTGTAAATAGGAAAAAGTCCACACAAAATAATTATAAATAGGAAAAAAATCACACAAAATACTTGTAAATAGGAAAAAGTCCACACAAAATAATTATAAATAGGAAAAAGTCCACACAAAATAATTATAAATAGGAAAAAGTCCACACAAAATAATTTTAAATAGGAAAAAGTCCACACAAAATAATTATAAACAGGAAAAAGTCCACAAAAAAATAATTATAAATAGGGAAAAGTCCACACAAAATAATTACAAATGGGAAAAAGTCCACACAAAATAATTATAAACAGGAAAAAGTCCACAGAAAATAATTATAAATAGGAAAAAAATCACACAAAATAATTGTAAATAGGAAAAAGTCCACACAAAATAATTGTAAATAGGAAAAAGTCCACACAAAATAAAAGTCCACACAAAATATATATAAATAGGAAAAAGTCCACACAAAATAGTTATGAATGGGAAGAAGTTCACACAAAATAATTATAAATAGGAAAAAGTCCACACAAAATAATTATAAACAGGAAAAAATCCACAAAAAAATAATTGTAAATAGGAAAAAGTCCACACAAGTAATTATTAATAGGAAAAAGTCCACACTAAATAATTATGAATAGGAAAAAGTCCACACAAAATACTTGTAAATACGAAAAAGTATACACAAAATAATTATAAATAGGAAAAAGTCCACACAAAATAATTATAAATAGGAAAAAAATCACACAAAATAATTGTAAATAGGAAAAAGTCCACACAAAATAATTATAAATAGGAAAAAAATCACACAAAATAATTGTAAAGAGGAAAAAGTCCACACAAAATAATTATAAATAGGAAAAAGTCCACACAAAATAATTTTAAATAGGAAAAAGTCCACACAAAATATATATAAATAGGAAAAAGTCCACACAAAATAATTATAAATAGGAAAAAGTCCACACAAAATAATTTTAAATAGGAAAAAGTCCACACAAGATAATTATAAACAGCAAAAAGTCCACAAAAAAATAATTATAAATAGGGAAAAGTCCACACAAAATAATTACAAATAGGAAAAAGTCCACACAAAATAATTGTAAATAGGAAAAAGTCCACACAAAATAATTATAAATAGGTAAAAGTCCACAGAAAATAATTATAAATAGGAAAAAAATCACACAAAATAATTGTAAATAGGAAAAAGTCGACACAAAATAATTGTAAATAGGAAAAAGTCCACACAAAATAATTATAAATAGGAAAAAGTGCACACAAAATAATTATGAATGGGATGAAGTTCACACAAAATAATTATAAATAGGAAAAAGTCCACACAAGATAATTATAAACAGGAAAAAGTCCACAAAAAAATAATTGTAAATAGGAAAAAAATCACACAAAATAATTGTAAATAGGAAGAAGTTCACACAAAATAATTATAAATAAGAAAACGGCCACAAAAAAATAATTGTAAATAGGAAAAAGTCCACACAAGTAATTATTAATAGGAAAAAGTCCACACTAAATAATTATGAATAGGAAAAAGTCCACACAAAATACTTGTAAATAGGAAAAAGTCCACACAAAATAATTATAAACAGGAAAAAGTCCACAAAAAAATAATTATAAATAGTAAAAAGTCCACACAAAATAATTATAAATAGGAAAAAGATCACACAAAATATATATAAATACGAAAAAGTCCACACAAAATAATTATAAATAGGAAAAAGTCCACACAAAATAATTATAAACAGGAAAAAGTCCACAAAAAAATAATTATAAATAGGAAAAAGTCCACACAAAATAATTGTAAACCGGAAAAAGTCCACACAAAGTAATTATAAATAGGAAAAAGTCCACACAAAATAATTATGAATGGGAAGAAGTTCACACAAAATAATTATAAATAGGAAAAAGTCCACACAAGATAATTATAAACAGGAAAAAGTCCACAAAAAAATAATTGTAAATAGGAAAAAGTCCACAAAAAAATAATTATAAATAGGAAAAAGTCCACACAAAATAATTGTAAATAGGGAAAAATCCACACAAAATAATTATAAATAGGAAAAAGTCCACAGAAAATAATTAGATACAGGAAAAAGTCCACAAAAAAATAATTATAAATAGGAAAAAGTCACACAAAATAAAAGTCCACACAAAATATATATGAATAGGAAAAAGTCCACACGAAGTAAGAGTCCACACAAAATGTATATAAATAGGAAAAAGTCCACACAAAATAATTATGAATGGGAAGAAGTTCACACAAAATAATTATAAATAGGAAAAAGTCCACACAAGATAATTATAAACAGGAAAAAGTCCACAAAAAAATAATTGTAAATAGGAAAAAAATCACACAAAATAATTGTAAATAGGAAGAAGTTCACACAAAATAATTATAAATAGGAAAATGTCCACAAAAAAATAATTGTAAATAGGAAAAAGTCCACACAAGTAATTATTAATAGGAAAAAGTCCACACTAAATAATTATGAATAGGAAAAAGTCCACACAAAATAATTTTAAATAGGAAAAAGTCCACACAAAATAATTATAAATAGGAAAAAAATCACACAAAATAATTGTAAATAGGAAAAAGTTCACACAAAATAATTATAAATAGGAAAAAGTCGACACAAAATAATTATAAATAGGAAAAACTCCACACAAAATAATTTTAAATAGGAAAAAGTCCACACAAAATATATATAAATAGGAAAAACTCCACACAAAATAATTATAAATAGGAAAAAGTCCACACAAAATAATTTTAAATAGGAAAAAGTCCACACAAAATAATTATAAACAGGAAAAAGTCCAAAAAAAAAACTATAAATGGGGAAAAGTCGACACAAAATAATTGCAAATGGGAAAAAGTCCACACGAAATAATTGTAAATAGGGAAAAGTCCACACAAAATAATTATAAACAAGAAAAAGTCCACAGAAAATAAATATAAATAGGAAAAAAATCACACAAAATAATTGTAAATAATAAAAAGTCCACACAAAATAATTGTAAATAGGAAAAAGTCCACACAAAATAATTATAAATAGGAAAAAGTCCACACAAAATAATTATGAATGGGAAGAAGTTCACACAAAATAATTATAGATAGGAAAAAGTCCACACAAGATAATTATAAACAGGAAAAGTCCACAAAAAAATAATTGTAAATAGGAAAAAAATTACACAAAATAATTGTAAATAGGAAGAAGTTCACACAAAATAATTATAAATACTAAAACGTCCACAAAAAAATAATTGTAAATAGGAAAAAGTCCACACAAGTAATTATTAATAGGAAAAAGTCCACACTAAATAATTATGAATAGGAAAAAGTCCACACAAAATACTTGTAAATACGAAAAAGTCCACACAAAATAATTATAAATAGGAAAAAGTCCACACAAAATAATTATAAGTAGGAAAAAAATCACACAAAATAATTGTAAATAGGAAAAAGTCCACACAAAATAAGTATAAATAGGAAAAAGTCCACACAAAATAAATTTAAATAGGAAAAAGTCCACACAAAATATATATAAATAGGAAAAAGTCCACACAAAATGATTACAAATAGGAAAAAGTCCACACAAAATAATTGTAAATAGGGAAAAGTCCACACAAAATAATTATAAATAGGAAAAAGTCCACAGAAAATAATTATAAATAGGAAAAAAATCACACAAAATAATTGTAAATAGGAAAAAGTCCACACAAAATAATTGTAAATAGGAAAAAGTCCACACGAAATAATTATAAATAGGAAAAAGTCCACACAAAATAAAAGTCCACACAAAATATATATAAATAGGAAAAACTCCACACAAAATAATTATAAATAGGGAAAAGTCCACACAAAATAATTATAAATAGGAAAAAGTCCACACAAAATAATTACAAATAAGAAAAAGTCCACAAAACAATAATTATAAATAGGAAAAAGTCCACACAAAATAATTATAAATAGGAAAAAGTCCACAGAAAACAATTATAAATAGGAAAAAAATCACACAAAATAATTGTAAATAGGAAAAAGTCCACACAAAATAATTGTAAATAGGAAAAAGTCCACACAAAATAATTATAAATAGGAAAAAGTCCACACAAAATAAAAGTCCACACAAAACATATATAAATAGAAAAAAGTCCACACAAAATAATTATGAATGGGAAGAAGTTCACACAAAATAATTATAAATAGGAAAACGTCCACAAAAAAATAATTGTAAATAGGAAAAAGTCCACACACAATAATTATAAATAGGAAAAAAATCACACAAAATAATTGTAAATAGGAAAAAGTCCACACAAAATAATTATAAATAGGAAAAAGTCCACACAAAATAATTAGAAATAGGAAAAAGTCCACACAAAATAATTTTAAATAGGAAAAAGTCCACACAAAATATATATAAATAGGAAAAAGTCCACACAAAATAATCATAAATAGGAAAAAGTCCACACAAAATAATTTTAAATAGGAAAAAGTCCACAAAAAATAATTATAAACAGGAAGAAGTCCACAAAAAAATAATTATAAATAGGGAAAAGTCCACACAAAATAATTGTAAATAGGGAAAAGTCCACACAAAATAATTATAAATAGGAAAAAGTCCACAGAAAATAATTATAAATAGGAAAAAAATCACACAAAATAATTGTAAATAGGAAAAAGTCCACACAAAATAATTGTAAATAGGAAAAAGTCCACACAAAATAATTGTAAATAGGAAAAAGTCCACACAAAATATATATAAATAGGAAAAAAATCACACAAAATAATTGTAAATAGGAAGAAGTTCACACAAAATAATTATAAATAGGAAAACGTCCACAAAAAAATAATTGTAAATAGGAAAAAGTCCACACAAGTAATTATTAATAGGAAAAAGTCCACACTAAATAATTATGAATAGGAAAAAGTCCACACAAAATATTTGTAAATAGGAAAAAGTCCACACAAAATAATTACAAATAGGAAAAAAATCACACAAAATACTTGTAAACAGGAAAAAGTCCACACAAAATAATTATAAATAGGAAAAAGTCCACACAAAATAATTATAAATAGGAAAAAAATCACACAAAATAATTGTAAATAGGAAAAGTCCACACAAAATAATTATAAATAGGAAAAAAATCACACAAAATAATTGTAAATAGGAAAAAGTCCACACAAAATAATTATAAATAGGAAAAAGTCCACACAAAATAATTATAAATAGGAAAAAGTCCACACAAAATAATTTTAAATAGGAAAAAGTCCACACAAAATATATATAAATAGGAAAAAGTCCACACAAAATAATTATAAATAGGAAAAAGTCCACACAAAATAATTTTAAATAGGAAAAAGTCCACACAAAATAATTATAAACAGGAAAAAGTCCACAAAAAAATAATTATAAATAGGGAAAAGTCCACACAAAATAATTACAAATGGGAAAAAGTCCACACAAAATAATTATAAACAGGAAAAAGTCCACAGAAAATAATTATAAATAGGAAAAAAATCACACAAAATAATTGTAAATAGGAAAAAGTCCACACAAAATAATTGTAAATAGGAAAAAGTCCACACAAAATAATTATAAATAGGAAAAAGTCCACACAAAATAAAAGTCCACACAAAATATATATAAATAGGAAAAAGTCCACACAAAATAATTATGAATGGGAAGAAGTTCACACAAAATAATTATAAATAGGAAAAAGTCCACACAAGATAATTATAAACAGGAAAAAGTCCACAAAAAAATAATTGTAAATAGGAAAAAAATCACACAAAATAATTGTAAATAGGAAGAAGTTCACACAAAATAATTATAAATACTAAAACGTCCACAAAAAAATAACTGTAAATAGGAAAAAGTCCACACAAAATAATTATAAATAGGAAAAAAATCACACAAAATAATTGTAAATAGGAAAAAGTCCACACAAAATAATTATAAATAGGAAAAAGTCCACACAAAATAATTTTAAATAGGAAAAAGTCCACACAAAATATATATAAATAGGAAAAAGTCCACACAAAATAATTATAAATAGGAAAAAGTCCACACAAAATAATTTTAAATAGGAAAAAGTCCACACAAAATAATTATAAACAGGAAAAAGTCCACAAAAAAATAATTATAAATAGGGAAAAGTCCACACAAAATAATTACAAATAGGAAAAAGTCCACACAAAATAATTGTAAATAGGAAAAAGTCCACAAAAAAATAATTATAAATAGGAAAAAGTCCACACAAAATAATTGTAAATAGGGAAAAATCCACACAAAATAATTATAAATAGGAAAAAGTCCACACAAAATAATTAGATACAGGAAAAAGTCCACAAAAAAATAATTATAAATAGGAAAAAGTCCACACAAAATAAAAGTCCACACAAAATATATATGAATAGGAAAAAGTCCACACGAAGTAAGAGTCCACACAAAATGTATATAAATAGGAAAACGTCCACACAAAATAATTATGAATGGGAAGAAGTTTACACGAAATAATTATAAATAGGAAAACGTCCACAAAAAAATTTTAAATAGGAAAAAGTCCACACAAGTAATTATTAATAGGAAAAAGTCCACACAAAATAATTATGAATATGAAAAAGTCCACACAAAATACTTGTAAATAGGAAAAAGTCCACACAAAATAATTGTAAATAGGAAAAAGTCCACACAAAATAATTATAAATAGGAAAAAAATCACACAAAATAATTGCAAATAGGAAAAAGTCCACACAAAATAATTATAAATAGGAAAAAGTCCACACAAAATAATTATAAATGGGAAAAAGTCCACACAAAATAATTTTAAATAGGAAAAAGTCCACACAAAATAATTATAAATAGGAAAAAGTCCACACAAGATAATTATAAATAGGAAAAAAATCACACAAAATAATTGTAAATAGGAAGAAGTTCACACAAAATAATTATAAATAGGAAAACGTCCACAAAAAAATAATTGTAAATAGGAAAAAGTCCACACAAGTAATTATTAATAGGAAAAAGTCCACACTAAATAATTATGAATAGGAAAAAGTCCACACAAAATACTTGTAAATAGGAAAAAGTCCACACAAAATAATTATAAATAGGAAAAAAATCACACAAAATATATATAAATAGGAAAAAGTCCACACAAAATAATTATAAACAGGAAAAAGTCCACAAAAAATAATTATAAATAGGAAAAAGTCCACACAAAATAATTGTAAATCGGAAAAAGTCCACACAAAATAATTATAAATAGGAAAAGTTCACACAAAATAATTATAAATAGGAAAAAGTCCACAAAAAATAATTGAAAATAGGAAAAAGTCCACAAAAAATAATTATAAATAGGAAAAAGTCCACACAAAATAATTATGAATGGGAAGAAGTTCACACAAAATAATTATAGATAGGAAAAAGTCCACACAAGATAATTATAAACAGGAAAAGTCCACAAAAAAATAATTGTAAATAGGAAAAAAATTACACAAAATAATTGTAAATAGGAAGAAGTTCACACAAAATAATTATAAATACTAAAACGTCCACAAAAAAATAATTGTAAATAGGAAAAAGTCCACACAAGTAATTATTAATAGGAAAAAGTCCACACTAAATAATTATGAATAGGAAAAAGTCCACACAAAATACTTGTAAATACGAAAAAGTCCACACAAAATAATTGTAAATAGGAAAAAGTCCACACAAAATAATTATAAGTAGGAAAAAAATCACACAAAATAATTGTAAATAGGAAAAAGTCCACACAAAATAATTATAAATAGGAAAAAGTCCACACAAAATAAATTTAAATAGGAAAAAGTCCACACAAAATATATATAAATAGGAAAAAGTCCACACAAAATGATTACAAATAGGAAAAAGTCCACACAAAATAATTGTAAATAGGGAAAAGTCCACACAAAATAATTATAAATAGGAAAAAGTCCACAGAAAATAATTATAAATAGGAAAAAAATCACACAAAATAATTGTAAATAGGAAAAAGTCCACACAAAATAATTGTAAATAGGAAAAAGTCCACACGAAATAATTATAAATAGGAAAAAGTCCACACAAAATAAAAGTCCACACAAAATATATATAAATAGGAAAAACTCCACACAAAATAATTATAAATAGGGAAAAGTCCACACAAAATAATTATAAATAGGAAAAAGTCCACACAAAATAATTACAAATAAGAAAAAGTCCACAAAACAATAATTATAAATAGGAAAAAGTCCACACAAAATAATTATAAATAGGAAAAAGTCCACAGAAAACAATTATAAATAGGAAAAAAATCACACAAAATAATTGTAAATAGGAAAAAGTCCACACAAAATAATTGTAAATAGGAAAAACTCCACACAAAATAATTATAAATAGGAAAAAGTCCACACAAAATAAAAGTCCACACAAAACATATATAAATAGAAAAAAGTCCACACAAAATAATTATGAATGGGAAGAAGTTCACACAAAATAATTATAAATAGGAAAACGTCCACAAAAAATAATTGTAAATAGGAAAAAGTCCACACACAATAATTATAAATAGGAAAAAAATCACACAAAATAATTGTAAATAGGAAAAAGTCCACACAAAATAATTATAAATAGGAAAAAGTCCACACAAAATAATTAGAAATAGGAAAAAGTCCACACAAAATAATTTTAAATAGGAAAAAGTCCACACAAAATAATATAAATAGGAAAAAGTCCACACAAAATAATCATAAATAGGAAAAAGTCCACACAAAATAATTTTAAATAGGAAAAAGTCCACAAAAATAATTATAAACAGGAAGAAGTCCACAAAAAAATAATTATAAATAGGGAAAAGTCCACACAAAATAATTGTAAATAGGGAAAAGTCCACACAAAATAATTATAAATAGGAAAAAGTCCACAGAAAATAATTATAAATAGGAAAAAAATCACACAAAATAATTGTAAATAGGAAAAAGTCCACACAAAATAATTGTAAATAGGAAAAAGTCCACACAAAATAATTGTAAATAGGAAAAAGTCCACACAAAATAATTATAAATAGGAAAAAAATCACACAAAATAATTGTAAATAGGAAAAAGTCCACACACAATAATTATAAATAGGAAAAAAATCACACAAAATAATTGTAAATAGGAAAAAGTCCACCCAAAATAATTATAAATAGGAAAAAGTCCACACAAAATAATTAGAAATAGGAAAAAGTCCACACAAAATAATTTTAAATAGGAAAAAGTCCACACAAAATATATATAAATAGGAAAAAGTCCACACAAAATAATCATAAATAGGAAAAAGTCCACACAAAATAATTTTAAATAGGAAAAAGTCCACAAAAAATAATTATAAACAGGAAGAAGTCCACAAAAAATAATTATAAATAGGAAAAAGTCCACACAAAATAATCATAAATAGGAAAAAGTCCACACAAAATAATTTTAAATAGGAAAAAGTCCACAAAAAATAATTATAAACAGGAAGAAGTCCACAAAAAATAATTGTAAATAGGAAAAAGTCCACACAAGTAATTATTAATAGGAAAAAGTCCACACTAAATAATTATGAATAGGAAAAAGTCCACACAAAATATTTGTAAATAGGAAAAAGTCCACACAAAATAATTACAAATAGGAAAAAAATCACACAAAATACTTGTAAACAGGAAAAAGTCCACACAAAATAATTATAAATAGGAAAAAGTCCACACAAAATAATTATAAATAGGAAAAAAATCACACAAAATAATTGTAAATAGGAAAAAGTCCACACAAAATAATTATAAATAGGAAAAAAATCACACAAAATAATTGTAAATAGGAAAAAGTCCACACAAAATAATTATAAACAGGAAAAAGTCCACAGAAAATAATTATAAATAGGAAAAAAATCACACAAAATAATTGTAAATAGGAAAAAGTCCACACAAAATAATTGTAAATAGGAAAAAGTCCACACAAAATAATTGTAAATAGGAAAAAGTCCACACAAAATAATTTTAAATAGGAAAAAGTCCACAAAAAATAATTATAAACAGGAAGAAGTCCACAAAAAAATAATTGTAAATAGGAAAAAGTCCACACAAGTAATTATTAATAGGAAAAAGTCCACACTAAATAATTATGAATAGGAAAAAGTCCACACAAAATAATTGTAAATAGGAAAAAGTCCACACAAAATAATTACAAATAGGAAAAAAATCACACAAAATAATTGTAAACAGGAAAAAGTCCACACAAAATAATTATAAATAGGAAAAAGTCCACACAAAATAATTATAAATAGGAAAAAAATCACACAAAATAATTGTAAATAGGAAAAAGTCCACACAAAATAATTATAAATAGGAAAAAAATCACACAAAATAATTGTAAATAGGGAAAAGTCCACACAAAATAATTATAAATAGGAAAAAGTCCACAGAAAATAATTATAAATAGGAAAAAAATCACACAAAATAATTGTAAATAGGAAAAAGTCCACACAAAATAATTGTAAATAGGAAAAAGTCCACACAAAATAATTGTAAATAGGAAAAAGTCCACACAAAATAATTATAAATAGGAAAAAAATCACACAAAATAA
This sequence comes from Baylisascaris procyonis, assembly GCA_037389465.1. Classification (NCBI taxonomy): domain Eukaryota; kingdom Metazoa; phylum Nematoda; class Chromadorea; order Rhabditida; family Ascarididae; genus Baylisascaris; species Baylisascaris procyonis. The sequence goes on from JAZARR010000085.1 coordinate 44,391, forward strand.
TTGTAAATAGGAAAAAGTCCACACACAATAATTATAAATAGGAAAAAAATCACACAAAATAATTGTAAATAGGAAAAAGTCCACCCAAAATAATTATAAATAGGAAAAAGTCCACACAAAATAATTAGAAATAGGAAAAAGTCCACACAAAATAATTTTAAATAGGAAAAAGTCCACACAAAATATATATAAATAGGAAAAAGTCCACACAAAATAATCATAAATAGGAAAAAGTCCACACAAAATAATTTTAAATAGGAAAAAGTCCACAAAAAATAATTATAAACAGGAAGAAGTCCACAAAAAAATAATTATAAATAGGAAAAAGTCCACACAAAATAATCATAAATAGGAAAAAGTCCACACAAAATAATTTTAAATAGGAAAAAGTCCACACAAAATAATTATAAACAGGAAAAAGTCCACAGAAAATAATTATAAATAGGAAAAAAATCACACAAAATAATTGTAAATAGGAAAAAGTCCACACAAAATAATTGTAAATAGGAAAAAGTCCACACAAAATAATTGTAAATAGGAAAAAGTCCACACAAAATAATTTTAAATAGGAAAAAGTCCACAAAAAATAATTATAAACAGGAAGAAGTCCACAAAAAAATAATTGTAAATAGGAAAAAGTCCACACAAGTAATTATTAATAGGAAAAAGTCCACACTAAATAATTATGAATAGGAAAAAGTCCACACAAAATATTTGTAAATAGTAAAAAGTCCACACAAAATAATTACAAATAGGAAAAAAATCACACAAAATACTTGTAAATAGGAAAAAGTCCACACAAAATAATTATAAATAGGAAAAAGTCCACACAAAATAATTATAAATAGGAAAAAAATCACACAAAATAATTGTAAATAGGAAAAAGTCCACACAAAATAATTATAAATAGGAAAAAAATCACACAAAATAATTGTAAATAGGGAAAAGTCCACACAAAATAATTATAAATAGGAAAAAGTCCACAGAAAATAATTATAAATAGGAAAAAAATCACACAAAATAATTGTAAATAGGAAAAAGTCCACACAAAATAATTGTAAATAGGAAAAAGTCCACACAAAATAATTGTAAATAGGAAAAAGTCCACACAAAATAATTATAAATAGGAAAAAGTCACACAAAATAATTGTAAATAGGAAAAAGTCCACACACAATAATTATAAATAGGAAAAAAATCACACAAAATAATTGTAAATAGGAAAAAGTCCACACAAAATAATTATAAATAGGAAAAAGTCCACACAAAATAATTAGAAATAGGAAAAAGTCCACACAAAATAATTTTAAATAGGAAAAAGTCCACACAAAATATATATAAATAGGAAAAAGTCCACACAAAATAATCATAAATAGGAAAAAGTCCACACAAAATAATTTTAAATAGGAAAAAGTCCACAAAAAATAATTATAAACAGGAAGAAGTCCACAAAAAAATAATTATAAATAGGGAAAAGTCCACACAAAATAATTGTAAATAGGGAAAAGTCCACACAAAATAATTATAAATAGGAAAAAGTCCACAGAAAATAATTATAAATAGGAAAAAAATCACACAAAATAATTGTAAATAGGAAAAAGTCCACACAAAATAATTGTAAATAGGAAAAAGTCCACACAAAATAATTGTAAATAGGAAAAAGTCCACACAAAATAATTATAAATAGGAAAAAAATCACACAAAATAATTGTAAATAGGAAAAAGTCCACACACAATAATTATAAATAGGAAAAAAATCACACAAAATAATTGTAAATAGGAAAAAGTCCACCCAAAATAATTATAAATAGGAAAAAGTCCACACAAAATAATTAGAAATAGGAAAAAGTCCACACAAAATAATTTTAAATAGGAAAAAGTCCACACAAAATATATATAAATAGGAAAAAGTCCACACAAAATAATTATAAATAGGAAAAAGTCCACACAAAATAATTTTAAATAGGAAAAAGTCCACAAAAAATAATTATAAACAGGAAGAAGTCCACAAAAAAATAATTATAAATAGGAAAAAGTCCACACAAAATAATCATAAATAGGAAAAAGTCCACACAAAATAATTTTAAATAGGAAAAAGTCCACAAAAAATAATTATAAACAGGAAGAAGTCCACAAAAAAATAATTGTAAATAGGAAAAAGTCCACACAAGTAATTATTAATAGGAAAAAGTCCACACTAAATAATTATGAATAGGAAAAAGTCCACACAAAATATTTGTAAATAGGAAAAAGTCCACACAAAATAATTACAAATAGGAAAAAAATCACACAAAATACTTGTAAACAGGAAAAAGTCCACACAAAATAATTATAAATAGGAAAAAGTCCACACAAAATAATTATAAATAGGAAAAAAATCACACAAAATAATTGTAAATAGGAAAAAGTCCACACAAAATAATTATAAATAGGAAAAAAATCACACAAAATAATTGTAAATAGGAAAAAGTCCACACAAAATAATTATAAACAGGAAAAAGTCCACAGAAAATAATTATAAATAGGAAAAAAATCACACAAAATAATTGTAAATAGGAAAAAGTCCACACAAAATAATTGTAAATAGGAAAAAGTCCACACAAAATAATTGTAAATAGGAAAAAGTCCACACAAAATAATTTTAAATAGGAAAAAGTCCACAAAAAATAATTATAAACAGGAAGAAGTCCACAAAAAAATAATTGTAAATAGGAAAAAGTCCACACAAGTAATTATTAATAGGAAAAAGTCCACACTAAATAATTATGAATAGGAAAAAGTCCACACAAAATATTTGTAAATAGGAAAAAGTCCACACAAAATAATTACAAATAGGAAAAAAATCACACAAAATACTTGTAAACAGGAAAAAGTCCACACAAAATAATTATAAATAGGAAAAAGTCCACACAAAATAATTATAAATAGGAAAAAAATCACACAAAATAATTGTAAATAGGAAAAAGTCCACACAAAATAATTATAAATAGGAAAAAAATCACACAAAATAATTGTAAATAGGGAAAAGTCCACACAAAATAATTATAAATAGGAAAAAGTCCACAGAAAATAATTATAAATAGGAAAAAAATCACACAAAATAATTGTAAATAGGAAAAAGTCCACACAAAATAATTGTAAATAGGAAAAAGTCCACACAAAATAATTGTAAATAGGAAAAAGTCCACACAAAATAATTATAAATAGGAAAAAAATCACACAAAATAATTGTAAATAGGAAAAAGTCCACACACAATAATTATAAATAGGAAAAAAATCACACAAAATAATTGTAAATAGGAAAAAGTCCACCCAAAATAATTATAAATAGGAAAAAGTCCACACAAAATAATTAGAAATAGGAAAAAGTCCACACAAAATAATTTTAAATAGGAAAAAGTCCACACAAAATATATATAAATAGGAAAAAGTCCACACAAAATAATCATAAATAGGAAAAAGTCCACACAAAATAATTTTAAATAGGAAAAAGTCCACAAAAAATAATTATAAACAGGAAGAAGTCCACAAAAAAATAATTATAAATAGGAAAAAGTCCACACAAAATAATCATAAATAGGAAAAAGTCCACACAAAATAATTTTAAATAGGAAAAAGTCCACAAAAAATAATTATAAACAGGAAGAAGTCCACAAAAAAATAATTGTAAATAGGAAAAAGTCCACACAAGTAATTATTAATAGGAAAAAGTCCACACTAAATAATTATGAATAGGAAAAAGTCCACACAAAATATTTGTAAATAGGAAAAAGTCCACACAAAATAATTACAAATAGGAAAAAAATCACACAAAATACTTGTAAACAGGAAAAAGTCCACACAAAATAATTATAAATAGGAAAAAGTCCACACAAAATAATTTTAAATAGGAAAAAGTCCACACAAAATATATATAAATAGGAAAAAGTCCACACAAAATAATTATAAATAGGAAAAAGTCCACACAAAATAATTTTAAATAGGAAAAAGTCCACACAAGATAATTATAAACAGCAAAAAGTCCACAAAAAAATAATTATAAATAGGGAAAAGTCCACACAAAATAATTACAAATAGGAAAAAGTCCACACAAAATAATTGTAAATAGGAAAAAGTCCACAAAAAAATAATTATAAATAGGAAAAAGTCCACACAAAATAATTGTAAATAGGGAAAAATCCACACAAAATAATTATAAATAGGAAAAAGTCCACAGAAAATAATTAGATACAGGAAAAAGTCCACAAAAAAATAATTATAAATAGGAAAAAGTCCACACAAAATAAAAGTCCACACAAAATATATATGAATAGGAAAAAGTCCACACGAAGTAAGAGTCCACACAAAATGTATATAAATAGGAAAACGTCCACACAAAATAATTATGAATGGGAAGAAGTTTACACGAAATAATTATAAATAGGAAAACGTCCACAAAAAAATTTTAAATAGGAAAAAGTCCACACAAGTAATTATTAATAGGAAAAAGTCCACACAAAATAATTATGAATATGAAAAAGTCCACACAAAATACTTGTAAATAGGAAAAAGTCCACACAAAATAATTGTAAATAGGAAAAAGTCCACACAAAATAATTATAAATAGGAAAAAAATCACACAAAATAATTGCAAATAGGAAAAAGTCCACACAAAATAATTATAAATAGGAAAAAGTCCACACAAAATAATTATAAATGGGAAAAAGTCCACACAAAATAATTTTAAATAGGAAAAAGTCCACACAAAATAATTATAAATAGGAAAAAGTCCACACAAGATAATTATAAACAGGAAAAAGTCCACAAAAAAATAATTGTAAATAGGAAAAAAATCACACAAAATAATTGTAAATAGGAAGAAGTTCACACAAAATAATTATAAATAGGAAAACGTCCACAAAAAAATAATTGTAAATAGGAAAAAGTCCACACAAGTAATTATTAATAGGAAAAAGTCCACACTAAATAATTATGAATAGGAAAAAGTCCACACAAAATACTTGTAAATAGGAAAAAGTCCACACAAAATAATTATAAATAGGAAAAAAATCACACAAAATATATATAAATACGAAAAAGTCCACACAAAATAATTATAAACAGGAAAAAGTCCACAAAAAAATAATTATAAATAGGAAAAAGTCCACACAAAATAATTGTAAATCGGAAAAAGTCCACACAAAGTAATTATAAATAGGAAGAAGTTCACACAAAATAATTAGAAATAGGAAAAAGTCCACAAAAAAATAATTGAAAATAGGAAAAAGTCCACAAAAAAATAATTATAGATAGGAAAAAGTCCACACAAAATAATTGTAAATAGGGAAAAATCCACACAAAATAATTATAAATAGGAAAAAGTCCACAGAAAATAATTAGATACAGGAAAAAGTCGACAAAAAAATAATTATAAATAGGTAAAAGTCCACACAAAATAAAAGTCCACACAAAATATATATGAATAGGAAAAAGTCCACACGAAGTAAGAGTCCACACAAAATGTATATAAATAGGAAAAGGTCCACACAAAATAATTATGAATGGGAAGAAGTTCAGACGAAATAATTATAAATAGGAAAACGTCCACAAAAAAATAATTTTAAATAGGAAAAAGTCCACACAAGTAATTATTAATAGGAAAAAGTCCACACAAAATAATTATGAATATGAAAAAGTCCACACAAAATACTTGTAAATAGGAAAAAGTCCACACAAAATAATTGTAAATAGGAAAAAGTCCACACAAAATAATTATAAATAGGAAAAAAATCACACAGAATAATTGTAAATAGGAAAAAGTCCACATAAAATAATTATAAATAGGAAAAAGTCCACACAAAATAATTATAAATAGGAAAAAGTCCACACAAAATAATTATAAATAGGAAAAGTCCACACAAAATAATTATAAATAGGAAAAAGTCCACACAAAATAATTGCAAATAGGAAAAAGTCCACAAAAAAATAATTTTAAATAGGAAAAAGTCCACACAAAATAATTGTAAATAGGAAAAAGTCCACACAAAATAATTATAAATAGGAAAACGTCCACACAAAATAATTATAAACAGGAAATGTCCACAAAAAATAATTATAAATAGGAAAAAGTCCGCACAAAATAATTATAAATATGAAAAAGTCCACACAAAATAATTATAAATAGGAAAAACTCCACACAAAATAATTATAAATAGGAAAAAGTCCACACAAAATAATTATAAACAGGAAAAAGTCCACAAAAAAATAATTATAAATAGGAAAAAGTCCACAAAAAAATAATTATAAATAGAAAATGTCCACAGAAAATAATTGTAAATAGGAAAAAGTCCACACAAAATAAAAAACCACACAAAATATATATAAATAGGAAAAAGTCCACACAAAATAATTATGCATAGGAAAAAGTCCACACAAAATACTTGTAAATAGGAAAAAGTCCACACAAAATAATTATAAATAGAAAAGTCCACACAAAATAATTATAAATAGGAAAAAAATCACACAAAATAATTGTAAATAGGAAAAAGTCCACACAAAATAATTATAAATACTAAAACGTCCACAAAAAAATAATTGTAAATAGGAAAAAGTCCACACAAGTAATTATTAATAGGAAAAAGTCCACACTAAATAATTATGAATAGGAAAAAGTCCACACAAAATACTTGTAAATACGAAAAAGTCCACACAAAATAATTATAAATAGGAAAAAGTCCACACAAAATAATTATAAGTAGGAAAAAATCACACAAAATAATTGTAAATAGGAAAAAGTCCACACAAAATAAGTATAAATAGGAAAAAGTCCACACAAAATAAATTTAAATAGGAAAAAGTCCACACAAAATATATATAAATAGGAAAAAGTCCACACAAAATCATTACAAATAGGAAAAAGTCCACACAAAATAATTGTAAATAGGGAAAAGTCCACACAAAATAATTATAAATAGGAAAAAGTCCACAGAAAATAATTATAAATAGGAAAAAAATCACACAAAATAATTGTAAATAGGAAAAAGTCCACAAAACAATAATTATAAATAGGAAAAAGTCCACACAAAATAATTACAAATAAGAAAAAGTCCACAAAACAATAATTATAAATAGGAAAAAGTCCACACAAAATAATTATAAATAGGAAAAAGTCCACAGAAAACAATTATAAATAGGAAAAAAATCACACAAAATAATTGTAAACAGGAAAAAGTCCACACAAAATAATTGTAAATAGGAAAAAGTCCACACAAAATAATTATAAATAGGAAAAAGTCCACACAAAATAAAAGTCCACACAAAACATATATAAATAGAAAAAAGTCCACACAAAATAATCATAAATAGGAAAAAGTCCACACAAAATAATTTTAAATAGGAAAAAGTCCACAAAAAATAATTATAAACAGGAAGAAGTCCACAAAAAAATAATTATAAATAGGAAAAAGTCCACACAAAATAATCATAAATAGGAAAAAGTCCACACAAAATAATTTTAAATAGGAAAAAGTCCACAAAAAATAATTATAAACAGGAAGAAGTCCACAAAAAAATAATTGTAAATAGGAAAAAGTCCACACAAGTAATTATTAATAGGAAAAAGTCCACACTAAATAATTATGAATAGGAAAAAGTCCACACAAAATATTTGTAAATAGGAAAAAGTCCACACAAAATAATTACAAATAGGAAAAAAATCACACAAAATACTTGTAAACAGGAAAAAGTCCACACAAAATAATTATAAATAGGAAAAAGTCCACACAAAATAATTATAAATAGGAAAAAAATCACACAAAATAATTGTAAATAGGAAAAAGTCCACACAAAATAATTATAAATAGGAAAAAAATCACACAAAATAATTGTAAATAGGAAAAAGTCCACACAAAATAATTATAAACAGGAAAAAGTCCACACAAAATAATTATAAATAGGAAAAAGTCCACACAAAATAATTTTAAATAGGAAAAAGTCCACACAAAATATATATAAATAGGAAAAAGTCCACACAAAATAATTATAAATAGGAAAAAGTCCACACAAAATAATTTTAAATAGGAAAAAGTCCACACAAAATAATTATAAACAGGAAAAAGTCCACAAAAAAATAATTATAAATAGGGAAAAGTCCACACAAAATAATTACAAATGGGAAAAAGTCCACACAAAATAATTATAAACAGGAAAAAGTCCACAGAAAATAATTATAAATAGGAAAAAAATCACACAAAATAATTGTAAATAGGAAAAAGTCCACACAAAATAATTGTAAATAGGAAAAAGTCCACACAAAATAATTATAAATAGGAAAAAGTCCACACAAAATAAAAGTCCACACAAAATATATATAAATAGGAAAAAGTCCACACAAAATAATTATGAATGGGAAGAAGTTCACACAAAATAATTATAAATAGGAAAAAGTCCACACAAGATAATTATAAACAGGAAAAAGTCCACAAAAAAATAATTGTAAATAGGAAAAAAATCACACAAAATAATTGTAAATAGGAAGAAGTTCACACAAAATAATTATAAATACTAAAACGTCCACAAAAAAATAACTGTAAATAGGAAAAAGTCCACACAAAATAATTATAAATAGGAAAAAAATCACACAAAATAATTGTAAATAGGAAAAAGTCCACACAAAATAATTATAAATAGGAAAAAGTCCACACAAAATAATTTTAAATAGGAAAAAGTCCACACAAAATATATATAAATAGGAAAAAGTCCACACAAAATAATTATAAATAGGAAAAAGTCCACACAAAATAATTTTAAATAGGAAAAAGTCCACACAAGATAATTATAAACAGCAAAAAGTCCACAAAAAAATAATTATAAATAGGGAAAAGTCCACACAAAATAATTACAAATAGGAAAAAGTCCACACAAAATAATTGTAAATAGGAAAAAGTCCACAGAAAATAATTAGATACAGGAAAAAGTCCACAAAAAAATAATTATAAATAGGAAAAAGTCCACACAAAATAAAAGTCCACACAAAATATATATGAATAGGAAAAAGTCCACACGAAGTAAGAGTCCACACAAAATGTATATAAATAGGAAAACGTCCACACAAAATAATTATGAATGGGAAGAAGTTTACACGAAATAATTATAAATAGGAAAACGTCCACAAAAAAATTTTAAATAGGAAAAAGTCCACACAAGTAATTATTAATAGGAAAAAGTCCATACAAAATAATTATGAATATGAAAAAGTCCACACAAAATACTTGTAAATAGGAAAAAGTCCACACAAAATAATTGTAAATAGGAAAAAGTCCACACAAAATAATTATAAATAGGAAAAAAATCACACAAAATAATTGCAAATAGGAAAAAGTCCACACAAAATAATTATAAATAGGAAAAAGTCCACACAAAATAATTATAAATGGGAAAAAGTCCACACAAAATAATTTTAAATAGGAAAAAGTCCACACAAAATAATTATAAATAGGAAAAAGTCCACACAAGATAATTATAAACAGGAAAAAGTCCACAAAAAAATAATTGTAAATAGGAAAAAAATCACACAAAATAATTGTAAATAGGAAGAAGTTCACACAAAATAATTATAAATAGGAAAACGTCCACAAAAAAATAATTGTAAATAGGAAAAAGTCCACACAAGTAATTATTAATAGGAAAAAGTCCACACTAAATAATTATGAATAGGAAAAAGTCCACACAAAATACTTGTAAATAGGAAAAAGTCCACACAAAATAATTATAAATAGGAAAAAAATCACACAAAATATATATAAATACGAAAAAGTCCACACAAAATAATTATAAACAGGAAAAAGTCCACAAAAAAATAATTATAAATAGGAAAAAGTCCACACAAAATAATTGTAAATCGGAAAAAGTCCACACAAAGTAATTATAAATAGGAAGAAGTTCACACAAAATAATTAGAAATAGGAAAAAGTCCACAAAAAAATAATTGAAAATAGGAAAAAGTCCACAAAAAAATAATTATAGATAGGAAAAAGTCCACACAAAATAATTGTAAATAGGGAAAAATCCACACAAAATAATTATAAATAGGAAAAAGTCCACAGAAAATAATTAGATACAGGAAAAAGTCGACAAAAAAATAATTATAAATAGGTAAAAGTCCACACAAAATAAAAGTCCACACAAAATATATATGAATAGGAAAAAGTCCACACGAAGTAAGAGTCCACACAAAATGTATATAAATAGGAAAAGGTCCACACAAAATAATTATGAATGGGAAGAAGTTCAGACGAAATAATTATAAATAGGAAAACGTCCACAAAAAAATAATTTTAAATAGGAAAAAGTCCACACAAGTAATTATTAATAGGAAAAAGTCCACACAAAATAATTATGAATATGAAAAAGTCCACACAAAATACTTGTAAATAGGAAAAAGTCCACACAAAATAATTGTAAATAGGAAAAAGTCCACACAAAATAATTATAAATAGGAAAAAAATCACACAAAATAATTATAAACAGGAAATGTCCACAAAAAATAATTATAAATAGGAAAAAGTCCGCACAAAATAATTATAAATATGAAAAAGTCCACACAAAATAATTATAAATAGGAAAAACTCCACACAAAATAATTATAAATAGGAAAAAGTCCACACAAAATAATTATAAACAGGAAAAAGTCCACAAAAAAATAATTATAAATAGGAAAAAGTCCACAAAAAAATAATTATAAATAGAAAATGTCCACAGAAAATAATTGTAAATAGGAAAAAGTCCACACAAAATAAAAAACCACACAAAATATATATAAATAGGAAAAAGTCCACACAAAATAATTATGCATAGGAAAAAGTCCACACAAAATACTTGTAAATAGGAAAAAGTCCACACAAAATAATTATAAATAGAAAAGTCCACACAAAATAATTATAAATAGGAAAAAAATCACACAAAATCATTGTAAATAGGAAAAAGTCCACACAAAATAATTATAAATACTAAAACGTCCACAAAAAAATAATTGTAAATAGGAAAAAGTCCACACAAGTAATTATTAATAGGAAAAAGTCCACACTAAATAATTATGAATAGGAAAAAGTCCACACAAAATACTTGTAAATACGAAAAAGTCCACACAAAATAATTATAAATAGGAAAAAGTCCACACAAAATAATTATAAGTAGGAAAAAAATCACACAAAATAATTGTAAATAGGAAAAAGTCCACACAAAATAAGTATAAATAGGAAAAAGTCCACACAAAATAAATTTAAATAGGAAAAAGTCCACACAAAATATATATAAATAGGAAAAAGTCCACACAAAATGATTACAAATAGGAAAAAGTCCACACAAAATAATTGTAAATAGGGAAAAGTCCACACAAAATAATTATAAATAGGAAAAAGTCCACAGAAAATAATTATAAATAGGAAAAAAATCACACAAAATAATTGTAAATAGGAAAAAGTCCACAAAACAATAATTATAAATAGGAAAAAGTCCACACAAAATAATTACAAATAAGAAAAAGTCCACAAAACAATAATTATAAATAGGAAAAAGTCCACACAAAATAATTATAAATAGGAAAAAGTCCACAGAAAACAATTATAAATAGGAAAAAAATCACACAAAATAATTGTAAACAGGAAAAAGTCCACACAAAATAATTGTAAATAGGAAAAAGTCCACACAAAATAATTATAAATAGGAAAAAGTCCACACAAAATAAAAGTCCACACAAAACATATATAAATAGAAAAAAGTCCACACAAAATAATTATGAATGGGAAGAAGTTCACACAAAATAATTATAAATAGGAAAACGTCCACAAAAAAATAATTGTAAATAGGAAAAAGTCCACACACAATAATTATAAATAGGAAAAAAATCACACAAAATAATTGTAAATAGGAAAAAGTCCACCCAAAATAATTATAAATAGGAAAAAGTCCACACAAAATAATTAGAAATAGGAAAAAGTCCACACAAAATAATTTTAAATAGGAAAAAGTCCACACAAAATATATATAAATAGGAAAAAGTCCACACAAAATAATCATAAATAGGAAAAAGTCCACACAAAATAATTTTAAATAGGAAAAAGTCCACAAAAAATAATTATAAACAGGAAGAAGTCCACAAAAAAATAATTATAAATAGGGAAAAGTCCACACAAAATAATTGTAAATAGGGAAAAGTCCACACAAAATAATTATAAATAGGAAAAAGTCCACAGAAAATAATTATAAATAGGAAAAAAATCACACAAAATAATTGTAAATAGGAAAAAGTCCACACAAAATAATTGTAAATAGGAAAAAGTCCACACAAAATAATTGTAAATAGGAAAAAGTCCACACAAAATATATATAAATAGGAAAAAAATCACACAAAATAATTGTAAATAGGAAGAAGTTCACACAAAATAATTATAAATAGGAAAACGTCCACAAAAAAATAATTGTAAATAGGAAAAAGTCCACACAAGTAATTATTAATAGGAAAAAGTCCACACTAAATAATTATGAATAGGAAAAAGTCCACGCAAAATATTTGTAAATAGGAAAAAGTCCACACAAAATAATTATAAATAGGAAAAAAATCACACAAAATACTTGTAAACAGGAAAAAGTCCACACAAAATAATTATAAATAGGAAAAAGTCCACACAAAATAATTATAAATAGGAAAAAAATCACATAAAATAATTGTAAATAGGAAAAAGTCCACACAAAATAATTATAAATAGGAAAAAAATCACACAAAATAATTGTAAATAGGAAAAAGTCCACACAAAATAATTATAAATAGGAAAAAGTCCACACAAAATAATTATAAATAGGAAAAAGTCCACACAAAATAATTTTAAATAGGAAAAAGTCCACACAAAATATATATAAATAGGAAAAAGTCCACACAAAATAATTATAAATAGGAAAAAGTCCACACAAAATAATTTTAAATAGGAAAAAGTCCACACAAAATAATTATAAACAGGAAAAAGTCCACAAAAAAATAATTATAAATAGGGAAAAGTCCACACAAAATAATTACAAATGGGAAAAAGTCCACACAAAATAATTATAAACAGGAAAAAGTCCACAGAAAATAATTATAAATAGGAAAAAAATCACACAAAATAATTGTAAATAGGAAAAAGTCCACACAAAATAATTGTAAATAGGAAAAAGTCCACACAAAATAATTATAAATAGGAAAAAGTCCACACAAAATAAAAGTCCACACAAAATATATATAAATAGGAAAAAGTCCACACAAAATAATTATGAATGGGAAGAAGTTCACACAAAATAATTATAAATAGGAAAAAGTCCACACAAGATAATTATAAACAGGAAAAAGTCCACAAAAAAATAATTGTAAATAGGAAAAGAATCACACAAAATAATTGTAAATAGGAAGAAGTTCACACAAAATAATTATAAATACTAAAACGTCCACAAAAAATAACTGTAAATAGGAAAAAGTTCACACAAAATAATTATAAATAGGAAAAAAATCACACAAAATAATTGTAAATAGGAAAAAGTCCACACAAAATAATTATAAATAGGAAAAGTCCACACAAAATAATTTTAAATAGGAAAAAGTCCACACAAAATATATATAAATAGGAAAAAGTCCACACAAAATAATTATAAATAGGAAAAAGTCCACACAAAATAATTTTAAATAGGAAAAAGTCCACACAAGATAATTATAAACAGCAAAAAGTCCACAAAAAAATAATTATAAATAGGGAAAAGTCCACACAAAATAATTACAAATAGGAAAAAGTCCACACAAAATAATTGTAAATAGGAAAAAGTCCACAAAAAAATAATTATAAATAGGAAAAAGTCCACACAAAATAATTGTAAATAGGGAAAAATCCACACAAAATAATTATAAATAGGAAAAAGTCCACAGAAAATAATTAGATACAGGAAAAAGTCCACAAAAAAATAATTATAAATAGGAAAAAGTCCACACAAAATAAAAGTCCACACAAAATATATATGAATAGGAAAAAGTCCACACGAAGTAAGAGTCAACACAAAATGTATATAAATAGGAAAACGTCCACACAAAATAATTATGAATGGGAAGAAGTTTACACGAAATAATTATAAATAGGAAAACGTCCACAAAAAAATTTTAAATAGGAAAAAGTCCACACAAGTAATTATTAATAGGAAAAAGTCCACACAAAATAATTATGAATATGAAAAAGTCCACACAAAATACTTGTAAATAGGAAAAAGTCCACACAAAATAATTGTAAATAGGAAAAAGTCCACACAAAATAATTATAAATAGGAAAAAAATCAGACAAAATAATTGCAAATAGGAAAAAGTCCACACAAAATAATTATAAATAGGAAAAAGTCCACACAAAATAATTATAAATGGAAAAAGTCCACACAAAATAATTTTAAATAGGAAAAAGTCCACGCAAAATAATTATAAATAGGAAAAAGTCCACACAAGATAATTATAAACAGGAAAAAGTCCACAAAAAAATAATTGTAAATAGGAAAAAAATCACACAAAATAATTGTAATTAGGAAGAAGTTCACACAAAATAATTATAAATAGGAAAACGTCCACAAAAAAATAATTGTAAATAGGAAAAAGTCCACACAAGTAATTATTAATAGGAAAAAGTCCACACTAAATAATTATGAATAGGAAAAAGTCCGCACAAAATACTTGTAAATAGGAAAAAGTCCACACAAAATAATTATAAATAGGAAAAAAATCACACAAAATATATATAAATACGAAAAAGTCCACACAAAATAATTATAAACAGGAAAAAGTCCACAAAAAAATAATTATAAATAGGTAAAAGTCCACACAAAATAAAAGTCCACACAAAATATATATGAATAGGAAAAAGTCCACACGAAGTAAGAGTCCACACAAAATGTATATAAATAGGAAAAGGTCCACACAAAATAATTATGAATGGGAAGAAGTTCAGACGAAATAATTATAAATAGGAAAACGTCCACAAAAAAATAATTTTAAATAGGAAAAAGTCCACACAAGTAATTATTAATAGGAAAAAGTCCACACAAAATAATTATGAATATGAAAAAGTCCACACAAAATACTTGTAAATAGGAAAAAGTCCACACAAAATAATTGTAAATAGGAAAAAGTCCACACAAAATAATTATAAATAGGAAAAAAATCACACAAAATAATTGTAAATAGGAAAAAGTCCACATAAAATAATTATAAATAGGAAAAAGTCCACACAAAATAATTATAAATAGGAAAAAGTCCACACAAAATAATTATAAATAGGAAAAGTCCACACAAAATAATTATAAATAGGAAAAAGTCCACACAAAATAATTGCAAATAGGAAAAAGTCCACAAAAAATAATTTTAAATAGGAAAAAGTCCACACAAAATAATTGTAAATAGGAAAAAGTCCACACAAAATAATTATAAATAGGAAAACGTCCACACAAAATAATTATAAACAGGAAATGTCCACAAAAAATAATTATAAATAGGAAAAAGTCCGCACAAAATAATTATAAATATGAAAAAGTCCACACAAAATAATTATAAATAGGAAAAACTCCACACAAAATAATTATAAATAGGAAAAAGTCCACACAAAATAATTATAAACAGGAAAAAGTCCACAAAAAAATAATTATAAATAGGAAAAAGTCCACAAAAAAATAATTATAAATAGAAAATGTCCACAGAAAATAATTGTAAATAGGAAAAAGTCCACACAAAATAAAAAACCACACAAAATATATATAAATAGGAAAAAGTCCACACAAAATAATTATGCATAGGAAAAAGTCCACACAAAATACTTGTAAATAGGAAAAAGTCCACACAAAATAATTATAAATAGAAAAGTCCACACAAAATAATTATAAATAGGAAAAAAATCACACAAAATAATTGTAAATAGGAAAAAGTCCACACAAAATAATTATAAATAGGAGAAAAAATCACACAAAATAATTGTAAATAGGAAAGAGTCCACACAAAATAATTTTAAATAGGAAACAGTCCACACAAAATAATTATAAATAGGAAAAAGTCCACACAAAATAATTGTAAATAGGAAAAAGTCCACACAAAATAATTATAAATAGGAAAAAAATCACACAAAATAATTGTAAATAGGAAAAAGTCGACACAAAATAATTGTAAATAGGAAAAAGTCCACACAAAATAATTATAAATAGGAAAAAAATCACACAAAATAATTGTAAATAGGAAAAAGTCGACACAAAATAATTATAAATAGGAAACAGTCCACACAAAATAATTATAAATAGGAAAAAGTCCACACAAAATAATTGTAAATAGGAAAAAGTCCACACAAAATAATTATAAATAGGAAAAAAATCACACAAAATAATTGTAAATAGGAAAAAGTCCACACAAAATAATTTTAAATAGGAAAAAGTCCACACAAAATATATATAAATAGGAAAAAGTCCACACAAAATAATTATAAATAGGAAAAAGTCCACACAAAATAATTTTAAATAGGAAAAAGTCCACACAAGATAATTATAAACAGCAAAAAGTCCACAAAAAAATAATTATAAATAGGGAAAAGTCCACACAAAATAATTACAAATAGGAAAAAGTCCACACAAAATAATTGTAAATAGGAAAAAGTCCACAAAAAAATAATTATAAATAGGAAAAAGTCCACACAAAATAATTGTAAATAGGGAAAAATCCACACAAAATAATTATAAATAGGAAAAAGTCCACAGAAAATAATTAGATACAGGAAAAAGTCCACAAAAAAATAATTATAAATAGGAAAAAGTCCACACAAAATAAAAGTCCACACAAAATATATATGAATAGGAAAAAGTCCACACGAAGTAAGAGTCCACACAAAATGTATATAAATAGGAAAACGTCCACACAAAATAATTATGAATGGGAAGAAGTTTACACGAAATAATTATAAATAGGAAAACGTCCACAAAAAAATTTTAAATAGGAAAAAGTCCACACAAGTAATTATTAATAGGAAAAAGTCCACACAAAATAATTATGAATATGAAAAAGTCCACACAAAATACTTGTAAATAGGAAAAAGTCCACACAAAATAATTGTAAATAGGAAAAAGTCCACACAAAATAATTATAAATAGGAAAAAAATCAGACAAAATAATTGCAAATAGGAAAAAGTCCACACAAAATAATTATAAATAGGAAAAAGTCCACACAAAATAATTATAAATGGGAAAAAGTCCACACAAAATAATTTTAAATAGGAAAAAGTCCACACAAAATAATTATAAATAGGAAAAAGTCCACACAAGATAATTATAAACAGGAAAAAGTCCACAAAAAAATAATTGTAAATAGGAAAAAAATCACACAAAATAATTGTAAATAGGAAGAAGTTCACACAAAATAATTATAAATAGGAAAACGTCCACAAAAAAATAATTGTAAATAGGAAAAAGTCCACACAAGTAATTATTAATAGGAAAAAGTCCACACTAAATAATTATGAATAGGAAAAAGTCCACACAAAATACTTGTAAATAGGAAAAAGTCCACACAAAATAATTATAAATAGGAAAAAAATCACACAAAATATATATAAATACGAAAAAGTCCACACAAAATAATTATAAACAGGAAAAAGTCCACAAAAAAATAATTATAAATAGGAAAAAGTCCACACAAAATAATTGTAAATCGGAAAAAGTCCACACAAAGTAATTATAAATAGGAAGAAGTTCACACAAAATAATTATAAATAGGAAAAAGTCCACAAAAAAATAATTGAAAATAGGAAAAAGTCCACAAAAAAATAATTATAAATAGGAAAAAGTCCACACAAAATAATTGTAAATAGGGAAAAATCCACACAAAATAATTATAAATAGGAAAAAGTCCACAGAAAATAATTAGATACAGGAAAAAGTCGACAAAAAAATAATTATAAATAGGTAAAAGTCCACACAAAATAAAAGTCCACACAAAATATATATGAATAGGAAAAAGTCCACACGAAGTAAGAGTCCACACAAAATGTATATAAATAGGAAAAGGTCCACACAAAATAATTATGAATGGGAAGAAGTTCAGACGAAATAATTATAAATAGGAAAACGTCCACAAAAAAATAATTTTAAATAGGAAAAAGTCCACACAAGTAATTATTAATAGGAAAAAGTCCACACAAAATAATTATGAATATGAAAAAGTCCACACAAAATACTTGTAAATAGGAAAAAGTCCACACAAAATAATTGTAAATAGGAAAAAGTCCACACAAAATAATTATAAATAGGAAAAAAATCACACAAAATAATTGTAAATAGGAAAAAGTCCACATAAAATAATTATAAATAGGAAAAAGTCCACACAAAATAATTATAAATAGGAAAAAGTCCACACAAAATAATTATAAATAGGAAAAGTCCACACAAAATAATTATAAATAGGAAAAAGTCCACACAAAATAATTGCAAATAGGAAAAAGTCCACAAAAAAATAATTTTAAATAGGAAAAAGTCCACACAAAATAATTGTAAATAGGAAAAAGTCCACACAAAATAATTATAAATAGGAAAACGTCCACACAAAATAATTATAAACAGGAAATGTCCACAAAAAATAATTATAAATAGGAAAAAGTCCGCACAAAATAATTATAAATATGAAAAAGTCCACACAAAATAATTATAAATAGGAAAAACTCCACACAAAATAATTATAAATAGGAAAAAGTCCACACAAAATAATTATAAACAGGAAAAAGTCCACAAAAAATAATTATAAATAGGAAAAAGTCCACAAAAAAATAATTATAAATAGAAAATGTCCACAGAAAATAATTGTAAATAGGAAAAAGTCCACACAAAATAAAAAACCACACAAAATATATATAAATAGGAAAAAGTCCACACAAAATAATTATGCATAGGAAAAAGTCCACACAAAATACTTGTAAATAGGAAAAAGTCCACACAAAATAATTATAAATAGAAAAGTCCACACAAAATAATTATAAATAGGAAAAAAATCACACAAAATAATTGTAAATAGGAAAAAGTCCACACAAAATAATTATAAATAGGAGAAAAAATCACACAAAATAATTGTAAATAGGAAAGAGTCCACACAAAATAATTTTAAATAGGAAACAGTCCACACAAAATAATTATAAATAGGAAAAAGTCCACACAAAATAATTGTAAATAGGAAAAAGTCCACACAAAATAATTATAAATAGGAAAAAAATCACACAAAATAATTGTAAATAGGAAAAAGTCGACACAAAATAATTATAAATAGGAAAAAGTCCACACAAAATAATTATAAATAGGAAAAAAATCACACAAAATAATTGTAAATAGGAAAAAGTCCACACAAAATAGTTGCAAATAGGAAAAACGCATCCCGTACCACCGGATCACGGCCCGTAGCTCGACGAGCATCTCGCACGCATTACGGCCTCATAACTCGAGGAGGCATCCCGTACCACCATCTCCCCATAATTCCGCTGTCCACAACCCGTGGACGAGAACACGCGAACAATGAGTGGTAATGCTTGTACGCTTGTCTTTATATAGCACTCTCAGTATCATTGCAACGTTTGCCGCCTAGATCATTTCGGCTGTTCGAAAGAAAGGACAGAGCATTTCGTGATCGACTAGACACAAACACAATTAGTAATATGCGAGAGCACAGTAGATCAATCCCCTAATAGGCTTTTAAAAGGACTCTCGCTTGCACTAGCGGGAAAGACACTTTTTATTGCTTAGGTCATTTGTGATGTATAGAGATAAGACAGAGTAGGATACTGAGATTGACCAGATGCAAAAATCGCGCTAAGATGTGATCGACAGAATGTCGCTCTTTGTGATGTTGCGGCAATTAGTAACAGTGCACCAGAGTAAGCGCTAAGAGAGATCGTTAACAATATTTAAATCTACGCACAGAAAACAACAAGAGAGAGGTCAACAACTGTTGCTAACAAGACCGTCAGAAAAGCTTCCTCTGTGCATCGATTTTATCTATTTTATTTATTTTTTCAGCAGTTATGGTACAGAAAGAAGAATATGGAAATGGTAATTAAATAATTCGGACTCATTGATTTGAATGTGAGGTAGGCTGTTACGGGATCTATTAGGGGCAGTCGCTTGGCATTTATAGGCTCGTTGAGCGAGTTCAAATGATCAGAGTTAAGGTCTGAGGCCTATTTAGCCAATTTACTAAGTTTATTGGCTGAACTGCGGCACTGCAGAAGAAGTTCCATAGATTCGTGGAAAACAATCAGCTGAAGTCCATAGGTGAAAACGATGAACCTGGCACATACCTGTGTTCACATTTATGCGAAAAAAATTTCTTTAAAGAAATGGAACTGGGGATTGTTGTTATGCAAGATGAATTTTTGTCATTCGCCACTGATTTCAAGTTGGTCAGGCAGGTTTGTTTTGTAATTCGGCTAGACGGGTAAATAAATGAAAAAAATTTTAGCGCCAACTCGACTTGGGAGCCAGATAGCAACTCGCCGAAGCGGGCGAGTTTCGACGATTGTTTCGCAAGGGATTTCAGTGGACGAGCGAGGGACTCGGAAAACTTCGTTGTGTCGTTTGCTTTTGTAACATATGCTGTGAAGTAAGCTTTGAGTGATGCTGTTTCTGGTACATTTCTCTCTCAGCAGTGTATGATGCGGAATTACTCCGGGTCCCACCGTGGCACATTTGCCTTGTATACCTATAGAGAAACAATGCAAATGGTAGAGTGGAGATTGGGCTACCTATCTTTTGGGTGGTATTCAAGTGGTTCACGTTGGCTAGTGTTTCAAATATGCGGACTCCATTCAAAGCACACCTGCGTAGGGATTGCTACGAATCTTCTAGATGGATTCCCTTCATTATATTATACCGAATGGGTCGAGTTTTTTGGGAAATTATCCCACCTCCTTATTGTTTCATATTCATTTCGCCTTATTCCGCATTTATGTTAAAACTCTGAGAGAAATGTATACTGCTGTTTTTTTTTTGGATTTTCAAAATTGTTAAATTTGATAGGGTATTATTCTTTGCTCTAGGATGTTGCAGTTGTTCCGCTTTGCGATTATTGTAATGACAGCTCAGCATCTCCGTAGTTATGAATTTTAGTCGTATTTGTTTTGCATTAATAGACGGTGCATTTTAAACGACCGGCGGCCGTCTAGCTTGCACGTACTGTGGTTTGTAGTTTTTTCTCATGGAGGTGATATTTTCAAGTTTCAACTGTTATCGGTTGTTCTGGACTGTTTTTATTTTTTAGTGGGTTTCATAGATCGTTTTTTGCATTAAGAATGGGTTTCTTTGTGACTGTTTTTATGTTTTGAATGTATTTCTTGTGCATCTTTTTCTGGCACTATTGCAGAGAACGATGGCACCCTGCTTGCGAACCGCGAACGCAGCTGCGTTCGTGCTCCACGCCGCGTGCGCACCACTACCGTATCTGCACATAGCAAGCTAGTACTAATGCGCATCATTGGAACTCGAAAATTTGTAATAGAAACATGCGTTTTTTTTCAACCATTCAATTCACAGTGCCAAATAATATCCCTCTGCAAAATTTCAAGTCATTTGATGCACAAGAAGTACACCTGCTGGGGGGACCATCGTTCTCTGCAGTGATCCAATGGCGCATCATAGAAACTCGAAAACTTGTAATTGAAACATGCGATTTTTTTTCAACCATTCAATTCACAATGTCAAGCAATGATTTGAAAGAGTGAAGGAGCGCGTATGACTTATGGGCATTCCGGATAGTCAGCAGGAGGACTACTGAAAATCAAAATAAATAAGTTAAATTAAATGAAATAAGTAAAATAAACAAAAGGAAACAGATAAAAAAATGAAACAAGAGAAATAAAATGAAACAAATAAAACACAATGAATAAAATAAATAAAATAAATAAAATATAAGAAATTAAATAAAATAAGTGGAATGAAATAGATGAAATGGAATGAACAAACGAAAAAAATAACTAAAAGAAAACAAAACTGAAAGAAAATTTAACTAAAACGAAACTAAACTAAAGGAAAACTAAACTAAATGATGAAGGTAAAGTAAAGTGGAACTATTGGATATTATTGTATATCGTGGTATATTGTGTCCGATCGTATTGTAATGTATATTATTGTATATCATCTTATAATAGTGCATATTACTGTATATCATTCTACAGTATTGGATGTTATTGGATATTAATGCATATTATTGCATATTGTTCTATATTATTGTATGCTATTGTATGTTATTGCATATTATTGTATATTATTTTATATTACTGTATGTTTTTGTATATTATTACATTTTATTGTATTTTATTGTATATTATTGTATAGTATTCTATCTTATCGTATATTACTGTGAATTGTTGTCTGTTCCTGGGTATTATCATTGTATATTGTCGTATGTTATTGCATATCGTTGTATTTTATTGTATTTGTATATTGTTGTCCAGTACTGTATATTATTGTACATTATTGTATACTATTGCATACTATTGCATATTGTAGAGCATTACTGTATATTATTGCCTGATTATTGTTTAATAATGTATATTATTTTATATTTTTGTATATTTTTGCACACTATTGCGCATTATTGCATGTTATTGCGTATTATTGTGTTTATTGTGATTACTAACAATAATATACAATGATATAAGTAATATGCGATAATATCCAACAATATAGAACAATAGGCAATAATATGCAACAACGTGCAATACTACACAATAATATGCAGTAACATGCAATAATATACAATAATATCGAATAATAAAGAATTATATACAATAATATGCGATAATTTGCGATAATACGCAATATTGTTTAACAGTATACAATGAAATGCAAGAACATACAATAATATACAAAAAAATACAACGATAAACAATAATATACGATAATTTACAATAATATCCAGTAGTAGACAACAGTATACAGTAATATAAGATAACATGCAATACTGTACAATAACGTAAAATAATATACAATAAAATGTAATAATATACAAAAACATACAGTAACATAAAATAATATACAATAATATGCAATAACATACAATGGCATACAATAATATAGAACAATATGCAATAATATGCATTAATATCCAATAATATCCAATACCGTAGAATGATATACAGTAATATGCACTATTATAAGATGATATACAATAATATACATTGTAATACAATGAAATATAATACATGCAATAACATAAAAGAATACACCATTATATACAATGATATTCCATAGTTCCATGTTACTTTAGCTTCATTTTAGTATAGTTTTCCTTTAGTTTAGTTTCCTTTTAGTTAAATTTTCTTTTAGTTTTGTTTTCTTTTAGTTATTCTTTAAGTTTTATTCATTCCATTTTATCTGTTTCATTCCGCTAATTCAATCTTATTTATTATATTTTATTCATTTTATTTATTTTGTTTATTGTATTTTATTTGTTTTACCTTATTTCTTTTGTTCCATTTATTTTATTTATTTCCTTTCGTTCATCTTACATATTTCATTTAATTTAACTTATTTATTTTTACTCTCCGTAGTCCTCCTTTTGACTGTCGGGAGTGTCCGTAAGTCATACGCACTCCTTCACTCCTTCAAATCATTATTTGGCATTGTGGATTGAATGGTCGAAAAAAATTGCATGTTTCTTTTACAAATCTTCGAGTTCCTATGATGCGCATTAGTATTAGCTTGCGAAGTGCAGACAGAGTACGGTAGTGGTGCGTACGCGGCGTGTAGCATGAGCGCAGCTGCGTTCGCGGTTCGCAGGTGGGTGCCATCGTTCTCTGCAAAGGTGCCTGTCCTGTATTCTCTAGTATTGTAATTCGAAAAGTTCTACCTTCTAGCATAAACCTTTGTTTGTTTTTTCTCACTCTATTGCTTTACCCTCTCGAAGTAAAGAGATATTTCAGACGGTTTATGGATGGACACGTTTTGGATGCAATCCACTTATGATTATATGAAACCGTAAGCGTTGCTAGAACAGTAGGAAACAGTTATGAGTAAGGAGGTAAACGTGCACGATCCGGTGGAGCTGTGGAAACGCGCTTCAGTTGAAACGAGAAATGCACTCACTTCAACACCACTTCCATTGTCTAGGGGAAAGTTAGTTATTTTTTCATTTATCAATTTTGTAAGGAAAGTAGGCATGGCTAGCAAGGAAGAAGGGGGTAGGATGCATCGACCCTTTTACTTCTGTAAACAACTGCTAGTACAGAGCTTGAATTGTAAGATATTCTTGTGGCGTTTAAAATTATTTATGGCTGGGACAGTCAAAGAACGTGTGAATTCAACTACCATTTGAGAGTATTCGTTTATTCTTACTGCTTTTTTTAAAGCGCAACTGGTTGATATTGTATGAGTATTAACACTGAAAGTTCGTATTGGTACGTTAGGTATACTGGAGATGTTCTCAGTGGTTATTGCAGAGATGATGCACTAAAATAGAGGGAGGTCGATGAAGTATCGCTAGCATTATTGTTTTATATTTTTTTGACGAATGAGTTAAGAATAGAGCAAGATTAGCGTTAACTACAATTCATTTAACATTGAAATTTGGGGCAGAATGGAACAAAGAAAAAACCGAATAAGGGGAGGGGAAGGGAATGGGAAAAGAGAGAAGAAGATGATCGTGACCGTAGCACATTTCATTTGCTAAAATGTCCAACATAATTGGGATGTCTGTGATACTGATTGTTCATGCAAATATCTGGTCGTTGCGTGTGACCAAATTGTTTTCCCTCCTCTCCTCTCCCCTCCCTAACTCTCAATCTGCAGAAGAGCAACAATCCGTGGTATATTAGTAGTCTCACACTTTCATTCCCCCCACCCCCCTCCCACAAACGTAGTACCTTTCGTGTAGTGAGTTCTTTCTGAAACGGAATCGGTCATGAAACGCTGAATAGCTCTGTCTGTGGCAGCACAATGTGTAGCAATCCCCTTGCTGAACGAGGTGGCGCAATAAGCGCATGGCCACAACCATTGTCGTTGGAGATGTTATTGCTGACCGTGAGAAATAATAGACAGTAAGGTAACAGGAGGCCAATACTGCATTCGCACAATACATCTTCCACTCCCTTACAACAACTTATGACAGGATGCTGCATGTTGAGATTCGTATGCTTCTTATAAAAATTCGATTCAGTGGAAGTAAAAAGTAGGATTTCAAGGAGTCTTTGGTTATTTAGGACTTGTTTCCAGATTAAGTGAGCACTTGTCCGGAGAGCGTTCGATGATTTGGACAAGCTTGTCTCAAATGGCTCCCGCCGATCAGGCCAAATTTATGAGCAAGCTGGTCGTTAACTGGCCATATAAACTCGAACGATATGCACTCACATGGCCTCTGCATGCTGGGATTATTGCCAATTGCATTACATCTAGCATCATTGGTAAGTTTTAGCATGATTTTGACTTGCTTTCCATGTTGTTTGACAATTTTGAGACTACACAGCTGCTTTGGATGAATGCAAATTTCTTTTTCTGAATAGTCGTTGTAATGTTTTATGTGTGAGAGAAAGGGAAGGAAAGGAAGGTGGTGTGGTCATCCCATCTTGTTGGGTTTAGATTCGATTCGGCAGTTTCATTCTTCGTAAAGTGAACATAATGTGATCATTCTTAAGTTGGTGTTTTTCACAAATTTTTTGCCAAAACGCATTATTGCAACGTTGTGATTGTCGTTTACAAAATGGCGTATATATAGATGCACAGATATATTATGGATGCATGTATATGAAATTCGGTTGCTTTAAACCGCGTAAAAGGCAAATTTCATGTCAACAATTTTTTCGTTTTGTTATCTTCTGTGTGGTTGTTGACATCCAAGGATCTCATAAAACTTGTGACTGCCTGGTTGTGGCAGGCAATTCTTGGCTGAGTATTTGTTTAGTTGACACATTGGTAGCTTATTCAATCGTTATTTGAATATCGATTCGTCGGTTAGTGTACTTATCGAAGTTGTAAAAAGCGCATACTGCGCGAATGTTCCGGACGTATATTCCCACTTGTTCAATAGAACGTACGATTGCATTTATGAGATTCAGATATTTTCAGCGACTCGAATAAGCTCAGATATGTTTTTGTTGCGTGCTGATACGCCATTTTTCGATGGAGTACGTCAGTGCCCGAAGTCACCATTCTTCTTCGGCATATATACATCGGGTGTTGTACTCTACATATTTCATCAAATATTCATCTATAATAACATTTACAAGTGAATTATTTTGATATTCGCCTTCGAAATCTGCAGTTGCGAAGCTCCTTATGATAGAATTGTCGCTTATACATATATCTTTCCACTTATTTAACGATTTCAGGTCGAGAATAACTGAAGTTAGAGCTGTGAAGTTCAGCTGGTATGATTCCAGAATAATGCCACCAGCTGTACCATCATTTACCTTGTGATCCACCAATTATAAAAAAGTCTATTTAAGTGTGCCGAAAATTGCATGCATTTTGCATTTGTCAGATTTTATTTTCACAAGAATCGGGTTGCAGAAGATTTTTTAATGGACGATTCGCGTGAAAAAGAGATCTAGATTAATATATGAGTACACTACTTCCGCATGTTTTATCATTTCTTGATCTTGTGCGGAAATGGTAGTTTGGATGGACGGATCCCAAAAAACACATATCGTGCCACTTTCTATAATGCACCCCGATGTAACTTAAGAAGTGCTTCGAACATGATCTTGTTTTGTTTTCGAATATTTTTTGTGTGTTCACAGAAGCTGTTAAGTATGTTTCCTCAACCCAGTTGAACTGTATGTAAGCTTACATAATTGACCTGGTAATATGTAGAAAAGACTTACAGCTCTTGTTTGGAAACGAATTCATCTGACGTTGGACGAATATCGATTTCATTTGTTACATCCCTCTAATTATTCTAAACATAAAGGACTGCCTCATGTGATAAAACTTCCTAAGAGCTTTTTAATCATTCGCACTTGACTGTCCCTTTTTTAAGTAGTGTTTATTTATTGAGCTCTTACAGCCATTTAGAATCGTATATGGACATATTGAGCAAGTGCCGAGAAAAATGTAGAGGCATTTAGGATCCTTATTCCTTGAAAAATTTGAGAGTTAAGTCTGGAGTAGTTCGGCAGGTAATGCGAAATTTTTGGTTTCCGAGAATGTTTTATTTTTTGCAAAGTGTGGCCAAATATGTTTCTAAAAATAGATGTTTTTCTACGGGCACTTTTTTAACAAATCTATTTTTCCTTGCAACTTTAACAAAAAACATTTTGCAGATTTTGTGACGGTTGAGGGGGGGAGAGGAGGAAGAGTTAAGGAGAATAGAGATATTGGATTTGTATATTTGATGTGAATGTCAGTTTTTAAAATTAAATTGCAGGGAAAGTAAGCCATGCTCATCATGTATTCTTTCGCAAAGTGTCCTTAACGCCTTACTGTCAGGTATTGTAGTGCCGATGTTTTCGCTTCCTTATCTCTCCTATTACGTGGTATGTTTCATCTAATTTAGATCATTATTTATTATGCACCGTTTTCTTTTGTAGAGGGGAATTCGGGTGCATAATATTTATATTCCGTCTGCTCTCAACTGTTAGTGCATTTTATAGGTTTATCGAATGTACCAACTCGACATCATTCGGTACTTGTATCTGTAGTATCAGTCCGTATGTCTTTGAGTGTCTATGATAGTTTCAATTCTGCAACCATTAAAGATAGAGTTAAAAATTTACATGCAGTTCAGACAAGTCGGATCGCGCAAGTAGCAACTTCATAAAGGCGATTAAATTAGTTAAATTATGAAGGTAATATTCTACATATTTTATTTTTGTTTATAACTAGTGAAAATAATTGGTCAATTGAGCGATGTGCAAATTCTGCATCATACCTACTTCTTTATCATCCTTTCCCATTTATTCATTTTCTAACTCCAAAAATAGCGAAATTATGCGACAAATTTTTGAGTTTTGCAGATGTTAAACCGGAAGACGGAAAAGTACCCTCAGGTGCGATCGTATATTGATTTTCTCACTCTTAGCTGGGAAGGATCGCGTGCGGTCTGGAAAGTGCTTCCTCAGCTTATAGGCTTCCAAGTACTGGTAGCAGCAATTGGCAGCTATTTCACACTCTGGGGACGAAATAGGTAAATTCCTGCTTGTTTTTGTTCATGAATATATCATATAGCTCCCACTATAAGCCTTTCAACTTACATTTCACTCAGCATTTTTAAGGGGTTACTAATTGGGGGAAATTGTAAGCGGGCGAAATCCCGTAACTTTTTCGAAACGACGTCTAAACAAATGGAAATACTTTTCCTGCCTTCATGTGAATCATTTGATCTGTTTGATGAAAAAGTTTGCTAATATGCCGAACTATCCAAATATTTACCAGCCGTTTGCCTTTTCTGCCCATAATTGAAATAAAATGATTAAAACTAATATTTCCACACTTTGCGGGGATAACGTATTGAGGGGATTTATAATAGTACGCCGATTTCGCCTCATAAAATTTGTGCCGCAAATGTTTTCAGAGTAAATAAAACGGATGGGAGGGTTTGGAATATGAATGTGCATTATTATACTGTATTAAAATCATGGTTTTGGAACGATGAAATTTCTTTTTCCATTCTTCATCTTAATAAAGATATCAGAGAGGGAAGTCTTGCATCTAGCTCCAAGGATTTTAGTGAGGATGGGAGTGGCATGTAATCCTGAGGGCAGGAAAGGGAAGAGGAGGAGTTTAGATGACGGTCGGATTTATGAGGTTTATATCTCACACGCTTGCATTATCACTTGTTATATCCCTGTGCTGGATATTCGTTTTCCTTAAAAAATCTAAGGGCTGATTCCGATATTGAAGAATGAGAGCATAAACATTGTGCAAATAGCAGTAAAAATTTTTTGAACCGTAGACGAATGCAGAGGTATGTGCAGTGCAGTCTACCCTCTCCCCTAATTTTGATTCAGCTGAGAAAATTCCCAAAATTTTTTCATTTTCGGGTGTTCTTCATCCATGTAGCCTGAATTCTGCTGTTCACTGTTTTCTGTCCTTTCATCCGCTCTTCAAGCCATTTTTGAGAGTTCCTTGTCGAAGATTGCGAAATTTGCAGCTAATCTGCATAGTTAGGAGATTGGATAAGTTGTCTGGGTGTGTTTCGAATAGTTTTGTCCATAGTTTTATTTATTTTTTCAGTTGTTATTCTTTGCATTTTCATTTAAACCTTAGAAAGGTGCTAGAGTTGGAGTGTTTTGCAGTTCTGGAAACACCTTTCCTATAAAAGAAGTGTATTTGTTAGGATATTCGACTCGATGGATGCTGATCCAGATCTGGTTCAAGAAACGATGATTCGGGCTCAGGACAAGATTTCATGGAGACTTTGGCTGGATCGTTTCCTCATGAAGATTCCGTTCTTCGGGCGATTGATCAATAACGAAGAGGATATTCCTTCAAATTGAGGTGTCACTCTATGTGATGAATGTCCCACAGCATAGAAGTAATATCAAAAAAAAAAAAAATCTTATGTGGCGGTAGGGATATGTTTATTTTGTTGGTTAGCAAAGTAGTTTGGTTACCTTGAATTCGCATCTGTGCAGCCTAGTTTTATTTTCAAAATGCTTACAATTTGTTGTTGCAGGAGTGGGACGGCAATCACGTAGTGGCATCGAGCCCACTTTATCAGCCGCATTTGTTGTAGGCAAAACTTATATGTTTGTTTAATCGTTTGTGTAGAAAGTATTAGTTAGATTAGAACATTGCAGTGTGATCGTTATTGTAAGCAGTGATGCTTGAGGCAGTCATTTTTTCACTCCTTCCCAACCTTTTCTGACTTACCTTTCGAGATGAATGAGAAGGAAGAGTGAAGGGGAAAAAAGTGAACTAAACTGATTATTTAGAGATTTAAACAGAAAAACTGCTCCATCTCAGCTGTCGCAGATGCGATAAGTGCATTGAATTGCAGGAAATACTTGAGCGTTGGGACCGAACCCATGTTTCACTTCAGGGAATGGCTCTTTGCAGCACTCATAAAGTAGAAAGCCATTTTAGAAGATTAAATCCAGTACAACACGATAATTGTTGTTTGTAGACGCATCTACACATGCAATATGTGTTTAAGTTCCCTCGATCTGAGGTTTCAGACACTCGCATCTCTCAGACTTCATGATTTTTTTATAATTACTTGGCATCCAGTTGGCGGTATTGTATTTGTTAATTTCGCATTTTAGTATATTCAAAATGAGAGGAGAGGTGAGGGGGAGGGGGCTACTCGTCAATTGAAAGCGAATTTTACACTTGAGAATCCTGAGGCAAATTTTACACTTGAAAAAAATTCCTTGAGAAGAAATAAAATTCTTTTCTCCATTGTTTCGATGGGAAAGATATCTCCTGGAAGTCGATGGGAGTTAAGTTTTCTTAGATGTTAAAGGGTGAGGAGGAAGTGGGAAGCGAGAGGAGTCTGTGACTTGTGATGCATAGTTGCATATGTCGTTAGGAAAGTATGTATATTGATTGTTTTTATACCCATTCCGCAGTCAGAATCCGTTTAAATAATTGTTCAACACTTAGGGTGTTGGATTTGGCAGGTCACTGATAGATGTATTTATTGATGCAGATGACTTATTTGTGGATGAGAGGAAGATGGTATTTTCAGAAGATAAGTGACTGATGCTTAACTGACGTTTTCTGAATTTAGTCGGCATCCATCCATATCACTGAGGCAAAATTTAGGAGCTACATATTTTCACTCACTTTTTACGATGTTTGGGTGCTGGGAGTGGGATTTGCTCGTCCATCGCATTTTTTAGTGTCGATTTCGTTTTCTCTTTGTTGCGTCTTTTATTTTCGCTTCCTTGCCTATAGTGAACATAATGAACCAGTGTTAAAATTGTTTTCGACAGATCCCCCTCCCCCCCCTCCCGCTCGTTTCTTTGGCATGGGGAATATAGTTCACATTTCTTCAGCATTATGTGAAACACCGCGTTGTTTAGAATGTACGAATCCTTCTACTTGAAGCGTCAAATTTTCGGGGTATTCGAATGGGACTTATTCCGTAGTTCCGTTAAGTGACTCACTCATTGCGTTTTTCAGTGATTTATGTTCGATATGGCGTAGTTGTCGCCGTCTTCTAATTGAATTATTATGTCTGAAGAGCACCTTTGTGTTTCTCTGATCGTTATTAAAAAATCAGCTGAACTGAAAGCTTTAATAAATTTATTCCCATTACTACGTCGATAACGATCTGAAATCCACCAGAGATACATATAGTTCAACAAAAATAAATACACTATTAGTGAATTGATTGAGATTATGAAAGAGCTAAAGCTTCACGATTCGATTTATATCGTCGCAGAACTCCTTTCTGATTTACTTGGAGGCGCATTCTTTTCTCGCATAAGGTGTCATATTAACAGATTATTATCGTTAGGAAGGTTATTATTATACTGAAATAAACAACAAAAGTGTTGCCTTCACGGCCTTAAAGTTGAAAATTTTTCCGCGAGGCTTCGAAAAAGAACTGATCCACGTTTGTTGCATAAAATACAAAACTTCATTATCTCGGTGCATCTTTTGTTTCGACCCTCGTCTTCAACATTTATTTAGCACCATCCATTTACAATGTCGATGCGATCATTTAATACTTCTCAGGTCCAAAAATACAGTCACAACATCTCACAATTAAAAGTCACAACATCTCACAATAAAACAACTTCAATTCGAACGCCATCAAATTTAACCGTTCTTTTTCGTAACAACGAGATTTGAGGCATATTTACAGTCCAAATTATTATATTTGGTGAATTGGCATAAATTATTATAAACAACGGCAGTTACTCTCAGCGGTATGCAAATAAGAATTGTTTGGAATTCATGGGAGGGCGAGAGTGCTTCTACCGCCTGGTGGTTTGGTATCATCGAGCGATTTTGGTTCTGGTTCATACAAACTGTAGCTGACCACTGTCGCCTGCAAGACATCTGTTAGCGGGGAACTGCATCTTGTCATAGCATCTGGGATCATCAGGCTTGGAATTCGACGAAGAGTAATGCTTGGAAGGAGGCGGTCATTTGACGTTGGTTTCCAATTACTTACGTTTACTGATTTTGGAGACAGTAGAGAAGTAGTAGAGTGGGCAGTAACAGTGAATGACACCTTTTGCAATCAGAAGAACGGTGGTTGAATAATCGATACCCCTGAGGTACGCTAAGTATGTTAAAGGTGTGAGTAGATGGTGAAAAGAAAACGAACGCTTCTGCAAGATGCATCAAGCACAAGTGCTGCTGCCGCGTTGCTGAAATTGTCGAGGAATGATACTGCCGACCAGATGGTGAGTAAACGCGATGGATTGTTCAGTATACCTTCGCTTATCTGAATTTATTGCGAGTTGAAATATTGGTTTCATAATTTAGCTAGTGCAAAATAGAAGAGATGGTTGGTGCAATGTACGCTTAAGCCTCGTTCATGATTGATTGTGTCAAATACATAAAAGTAATGTGAAAACGATTCAGAAGCATTGCGGTAAACAAATCTTGAAATGTTGGAAACTATCCGGTGATTGCCACATTTTCTTGCTACGGAGGTATGCAAAGGCGATGCATCACATCACATTTAGGGTCGATTCCTCGCATGGTCGCACTGCGTTGATGAAAAGCACAAAATGGAGCATATTGGTCGCATGGTTTCCTCTCCTGATGGAAGCGGTTCCACTGTGCGGCACACACCTACTAAAGCTGCTAATCGGATGGAAGCAACTCATGAATTGCCCACTCCGTTTAAAGCGTTAACATATATTGGGTGTGCGGGAAATCTGTTGTCATGATTAAGCTATCGAGTCGAGCAATTTAGCTTCACATTCCGATCACATGAGAGAGTCAGAAAGGTTGAGACTTGTCAAAAGATCGAAATTAACATATTTTTTTTAATATCTGTAGAGAAAAAATATTGATAAGTAGTTTGCTAATTTTCGCAAATTCACAGCTCAAAGTGAACTGTATCAGGCTGCACTGTGTCAAGAGCAGGTGCTGGCGTAGCGGGTCATTTCCGCCTTGAAAAGACTACTAGCGTAAACCGTTCTTACTTAATGTCGAGAAATACAAACCAGCACACCACCTCATCCTTCTCCTCTGATGTCAAAAAATAAGATCACTTTTCCGCCGTGCATGGCCTCAGGATGCAAAACCCGCAGTGGGAATAATCATGTCTCAAGCACTGGGGTTGAACCCTATGGCAGAGGTTGGTCTCACAGACTGGTTGCCCGACTTCACCCAATGATCAGTTCAAAGTCTTAAGACTCAGATGGTTCTTGACGAGAAGAGTGCTGATGGTTCTACTTGCGAGAGCCAGAACTTCACGATGTTGCCGCCAAACACCTAGGAACCCTGATGGCCACAGATAGGATCAGAATGTTCCAAATATCAGGTTTCTTGAACGTCTTCGGAAGTCTTGGAGCATTGTCGTAGAAGCCGGAAGGCCCGGCACTGATACATTATATGGAGAGTAGCTCTTCCCTCAGCCAGACCGATCGAGAGCTAGGGTCCGAAATGCGTAAAGGTGGCATCTTCTAGGAGTTCTGAACATTAATGCGCTGCTTTTTGGCCTTTGAGATTCTGTGAGGCGCTTTGTCATTCGAGCGTTCAGAGTTCGTTGCCTTACACGTGGCTGTCAATTGGAGGTCTGTCAAAACACGGACTGGGCAATTGGGTGACTGGTCAAAACCACAACTCGACATCTCATCAATGATAGCGTTTTAGTGAAGTGCCCAGTGAAAGCTTAAATATGTTTGTATATACAAATGGGAAGGAAAAAATGCTACTGAATATTAAGCAATGATTAGTACATGTATTATTGAGTGCTTTTACAAACGTTTGGTTAGGTATGCAAGATATAGAGTTAAATGAATAGAACTCTTTAAGAATTAGTGAGAAAGAAAGAAAAAATTGAGAGAAACAAAGTAATACTAACCAATTGCCGACTTCTGATTATCATTTCGACGGAATTCCTTTTGCAGAATGTTTCGATGTCTTTTTCGTCGAATAGTGGCATGTTATCTTTCGAAGGTGCTTTATTTTCAGCTCCAATGTGAAAACAACCCCAAATTAACTCCTGAATAACGTTCATTTATTTATTCAGCATTCACATAAACGCTACAGTGATCCATTAATTAGTGGAGAAGCGAAGCGAAAAGGTTGCCGTAATATTTCCAATTGCAATTCTCCATCGCAGAACATTTTGTGCAGAAAATATTCAAAGCAAGAAATTGATTCAATCACAAGAGCAACCAACCGTTTCTGCACTTCGCATCCATAAAATAACTTCTTAGTAGCTATAAAATGTGTTGTTGCTCTTCCAGCATTTCGATTAAAATATCGAGATGGTCAGTCCGTTTGATTGAGAAATTAATGGATGAGACGACTACGGTTGCGGATTTCGAAAGGCCCTATTGCATAATATTTTTCGCTTGAAAAGCTTACTAAGGGGTAAAGGGACCTGTCGACAAAGTTGTGAGGCACAATAGTGAACCTGCCGACCGATGCTTGTATTAGGCGGTCTTTCTACCGGAGCCGCCTTTGTCGTGACATCAGCTAACATTCCAACGCCTTCGTCGCTTCTTTCTTTCTTTGGACATCACATACCACTTTTCTTCGCTTATTTATAAGGAACAAATGTGCAGGGCTATGACATTTCCTTGGCGCCACTAAAGCAGCTCGAAGCTAGTTGCTATGCTGCGCGCATGCAACATTCCCTCAGCGTTTTGGTGCCTCCAAAATATTTGCTGCCTTAAACTTTTAGAGCTCTGTGACGAAAACATCACACAGGACATACCCTCGAGGAGAGAATTTTAAGCATGACATCATTTCCAGGAAGTGAGGCTGATTTCACGGAGTCGATGAGCCTAACCTTAGTGATAGCAACTTCGAGTGGCATAAGCGGCGGTCGTTGAATACGTCGGATAGTTGAGATTCCATATTTAATTGTGTGTTCTCCAATGCCTCCGTGAACACAAAACAAACGACCCGCAACAAGTGCAGCCAAAGGCAACAAACCAAAGATGCGTTCACATGCCAGCCACACCAACGCTGTAGTCATCAGGTTGCGAACTGCCAGACCTTCGATGAAAAAATGTGCCTGGAAGATGCAACTTTAATGCTTCTCTTAATCTGGAGTTCACTTACCGAGGACCCTGGACTGCAGGATTAGCGATGCTCAGCTGAGGGAATTCCTCTTATAGCAGCGAAAGCTCCATCACCTGACTTTTTATAGTGCACATTCAGCCCTGTACGATCGAACTGAAAAATGTCTGGTTTCTGTGGCTTCACAATAGATTTTTTCGAATATCGTGGTAATTTGTCTTCAAAATTTAACCGGTCCAGCCACATCACTTTCAACTAGCAACTATCATTTATCGTGGTCGATCTCTTGCATCAACTGGGAACTGGAATATGCAGTGGCTGTGCTCGTCATTTTTTAAAGGTAATATATCTTATAATAAAAGGCAATCTTTATTATTCGATTGCTCGACCATTGATTTCTAGCTGCCAAACACTGTGGAAAGTCGGACATTCTGGGTTTCTCAAATCCAGTCAGGAAATTTGACTTATTAGAGCCCTGCATTATAAAGTACGATCTCTATGACGGCCTTCCTCCTAATCACTACGCTGGCCGGATAGCTGTGATGCCACTTTGTTGCTAGATGTTGCTCGCCACAAAGCTACATTATAGCCTCTGTATGCATCACATAAAATTCACAAGTTTGCCATGAAGCCATCCGTTCATCTCAATGAAGTCGTATTTGATAAACAAAAATCGAGCAGTTTAAATGCTGTGATTGAAGCGGTAGAAACTGTCAAACGTTAAGTTTCTTAACGGTTGACAGTTGGAAATTGGACCACAAACAGTTGAGCAATAAATATTTGTGCACAGACAGCAGTATTCTGTCTTTCTTAGTTCGGAATAAAGTGGGTTGGGAAAGTAACACTGGAAATGCGATGATAGCTTCATCTTCAGCTATCGTTATTCGAATTTCAACTTATCTTCAACACTGCAATAAACGCATTAAAATATTGCTCATTTGCTGATGTACAATAATATAATGCTAAAGAAAGAGTACTTTGGCATTCTCTGGATCCTCCAAATTTCCTTTCAAAAGAAATATCTTTTTTGGGTATCGAACTTTCAAGGCAAGCAATAGGAAAAGGCTTTCATGAGGAGCAAATCCACAGCCTGCAATGAAAGTTAGAAATTAGTTAAAAATTAAAAAATAATTCCCCTTATATGACCTGGTTTCTTTTTGCGTTGAATGGTATGGAATATCAGATGCACTATTTGGCTTCAGTTACGACGATGCAGGTGTATTTTATCTGTTTAAAAGCTAAAAGCATTCAGCCATCAAATGCAAATTCTGACTCTTGCAACTTCCACAGTGATACTTAATTCTACCGAGAGTGTCATCTAGGGTCATTTGAATTCAAATTTTTCAACCCTTATAAGAAGATCAAACGCAGGTAAAGTTTAGGTAATGATTGGGCTGAAAGGCATATAGTCTTACTGTCATACATGAAAAACGACAACTAAGAGCGAGCCTCTCTCCTTTCCTCACTCCTCCTTCCTATGAAGGACAAGAAGAAGAACTGACAATTACTCATCCCTCCCCACAAGTGACATTTTCGAAACGCAAATAGCTAAGCTACACCACATACACAGCTTTGAATTTTTTCCTTCAGCTTTTCAAAATGGTTGGAATCATTCGACGGAGCACATGTTGAAACGCTGAAATTGGCTTTTAGTTCCTCTCCATTTTATCGTTTTTCTGCTGTTCAACAATTTCGAAAATTTGTTCTTTCCTGCCTGGGAGAATTCCGTAAATGAGCGTGGTTGACTCGCAGCACACCATAAGAAGGGATGTCGATGTCATGAACCGAAGTCCTCGAATTCGAAAGGAACACGCTGCTCGCCAGGTTCCCCACAGCCATATCACTAGGAATGCCCGCAACTTTTGATGAATCGAAAGACACCCAGCAGATCTCCACATCACCTCGGGATTCCAACAAATCAACGAATTAATAAACAGTCCCCTTGATGTTCAGGGAAGCAATATAGAAACATAAGAACAACCTGACCTCAGTTTCCTGCCACACCTAAAATATTACGGGTGCTGCGCATTTAGCTGTTCCAGAAAAAGGCGAATGTGCTAATTTTCTAGCGCCTTAGGGCGTTGCAGATATTTAGCTGCAGAAATAAATCTGATGGTTTGAATTTTTCCAATTGCTGCTTGGGGGATGCTGGAACTTCATCAACGAGGGGATGCACCGATGCTTAATTGGGATTCTTCCCAGTGTGCTTATTAGAGGAACAGTTTATCCTGAGTTGTTGGTTTCAACCTGAATAATTTCCGAGGAAGAGGAATCGTTGGTTTGATGACTGCGACGTGAGAGAAATCAATGTTAGCAACGAATCACCATGCCCTTGGAGATCACCGATAATTGTGAGAGGACCCTGAAAGGTTTCTATTTCAATAATTTTACCTGTCCATTTCTTTATTGCAAGAATGAATGAACGTACAGCTTCGTCCATGCTGAGGCTGTGAACGCATATTTGGACTCTATGTTTTGTTTGGATACAGACTAATTCTAAATGGTCAGCAACAGATTTCGATAAGCAGAAACTCAAAACATCGCTTCATCTCTTTGTTTATGCGAATAGATTTGACTTCACTTCAAACAAGGCCCATCATCCGTCCATTCCTACGAGATTTAATAAAGGGCGTTCCCGGTGTTGCTGGAGACTCAAGCAACGACGCAGGAAGCTAAACTGTGTAGGAGACCTTAAATTGAAACATTTTAGCTAGTCGAAATGCAGAAAGCACACATCGCGCCTATTTCATTGCTGTATGCGTTTCCCCGTTTTTGATGGGCAGCTAAGAGGATAACTTTGGCATATAACTGAGGAAAGGTTCATCGCAAAATAAAATTCGAAACAAATACAAAATGAGCGTAATCTAGCATTTTAGATTTTGCGGAAGGTGATTGAAGCAATCCCTACGATGGATGTAAAAACTAAATATTCAGTAGTTTTTCAATAACTGTCACCATTATGTTGTATCACATTTCTCTCTTAAATGCACTGTTTTGTGGCCATCATTATAGTCTCTGGCTACTCATTAGTCATAATATAGCCATGGCAATTAGATGCTTTGATAAGAGCACATCACTCTCTGAGACTTCAGTAATACAGAAGCCACACTGAATTTCAAGTAGTCGATAAAATTGCTCAAAATATAAATTCAACTGATTTGTGCGTATTATCATGTACACGGCAACCATAGTCAAGCATATGCAAATGCACGTACATATATATTTTCTTATACATGCCCTATAAGTTTTAGTTATGAAATGTATTCTTATAGATGTTCAAAAAGATTTGCTTACCAAGTATGCGCCCACAGGTGTTCAGGAAGGTTAAATTACGAAGAATATACTAATAAATATCTCGTAAGGGAAAACATAAAGTGTATGATTGTGAGTGTCTCAAACAGCTTAATTACAGTGTTTGAGAATCATTTGATGATGTTACAGTGCGTTGAGTTGTATCCTTCTCAGCGCCATCATTCAAGTCGATCTGATCCAGCAGACTTTTTCTATTATATCAGCATAATTGAACTATATTTTCACCGATCACACGATATTCAGAGGGTTGACTGAACATTAACGTTAACGTTTTATATAGAAGTGTTTTTGAAGCAGCTATGATGTAAAATGCTTGCAGCCTACTTCGCAAGTGTTTTATGGAAGAGATATAGGTGTGCTACCGTTTTTCCTGTATGTCGCAAGATGCCTTAGGATTTGGCTGATGTAAGTGCTGGCTCAGTCCTGAAGGCTGTCTCTCATGCCGCTAAGTACAGTTTTAGTGCTTTCTTTCTCTTATTAGTATTTCTTATTTCTGGAAGTGTGTGTTCGTTTATATTGTTAAAGAAATCGCCTACCACCGCAGTAGAAAGATGTCGTCCAATGCGCCTAACCCTCTCTATTTGTTAGTTTTTCGTAATAATCATCGGAAATGCACTTAATGGATCATTTTACGCGAAAAACATTCCTTAATCTTGCACGATTCGGCACCGTTCTTTCTACTGCAGATGATGTTCGTGACCTTAGTATTGTAAACGACTCTAAACTTCACTGAAAATTGCATTGTTCAACCACTGCCGAAAAGTTGTGAAAATTGCAAACTGTATTCTCTACAGCATTAGCGAAATGCCTTCATCGCCTACTGCCGATCTATTTTGGAATAATCCACTCCTGTCGGTCTCCATATTTGCTCTGTGATATCAGGTTGGTGTGAAAATTCCAGAAGGTTTTGCACTAAAATTTTTTTCGCCCATATCGGCCTAATTA
This sequence comes from Baylisascaris procyonis, assembly GCA_037389465.1. Lineage (NCBI taxonomy): Eukaryota > Metazoa > Nematoda > Chromadorea > Rhabditida > Ascarididae > Baylisascaris > Baylisascaris procyonis. Next base: position 83,786 of record JAZARR010000085.1, read on the forward strand.
CATTACTAGGCTATAAACTTCAGCCTAGAATCATTCGAATCCCATAGGCTCAATTTTGACTTCATTTTTTAATAAAATTTAGTTAACTTTTCGCGAAATTCCACTATCAGAAATATTACGGTTTGCCTCTCCTTTTATTAGACGTGTTCATCAATTTCAGATCGCCAAAAGATGTTGCATACAAACAATGTTCTGCATAATTTCTAGTTTTGCGTTGCACGAGTGTGGAATGTTTCCCGCTGACATCGTTAATGCATCCATTCCCCTAGCTTTTAACCAGCGATTGAGCCGTTTATATCTACACGGTATTACTGCTTTAGGCCTTAAATGCCCATTCGCCTAAATTGAGCTTCGCGAGTTTTGCTCTTTCTCGGTGTTCATGCTCACAAACTTCTGTGGGTTTTCCCGCCTTGAAATGTCGAAAAAAGATCGACTTTGTTATGAAAAGGTCTGGAAGAGCTCAACTGAATAGACGCGTACCTGAAGATCCAGAACTGTCGCTTCTCCCTCCAACACTCGCTCTGCTTTTTCCAGAACTGTTAAAAGCTTAAAAAGAGATATCAGATGATTGTGATATTTTCGGTGGTCGTTTTTTATCATTCTTCTGTTTCAACCAAACGAGAACCCGGTTTATATTTTTATAATCTCCATTTATAAAATAAAAAAGATGCAAAATGATTCTCGATTTTGTTCTTTTCGAGTGTAAAAATCTTTTTTGATTCATTTTTTCATTTCATTTTATGTTCCTAAAAGTTTCTGCATAAGGAACTTTAAAGAATTGCTTCTAAAGTATTCACATCATTCATACAAATATTTTGCTGTTGTTAACTTAATCACAATTAAGCATATCAGCACCACGCATACACTTAACGGCAGTGTACGAGTATTGCTGGTGCATCCAGCTGTAATCGACTCATATTTTATGGTAAATAATGATACGACAAGTAAGAGGTATGAATTGTTTTCTCTAGAATCGATTCACCCATTGTTTGATACATAGTAGAATCCTTCATGGAAAAACGATGCAGAAAATCGCTTCCCCACCATTAGACGTGTATAGAAGCTACAAAGGCAGTCACAACAAGAGTGTCGATTAACAAGGATTATTGGTTTAGAGTGGACAGATGGGCGGCTGGAGTGACCAATGCGGAAGGATGCATTGCGTGATGAGCATTACATATGTGCGTCCCACGAGAAGCCGCCAAACATTGCATGCTCGTAAAGGATGTCATAATTACCATTGAATTGACAACATCCCAACAATCATCTATTGCCATATAATATCACTGAAATTCAGATGGACTTGCTCGTCCAAACTCACAAATACGTTTCGATGATTCATTCAAAATTCCGCTTGGTGAATAAGATAAGAGATAAAAATTAGGCTCTAGTGATACCATATCATCGATACAATGTAAAAGAAAGTGATTCTTTTACCATGTAACTTTTCAGACTCTCAGGGGACACAGAGCATTACCATGCCTCATCGGCGAGACTTTCTAAATGGCTTCAGCTGGAAGTAATGCAGCGCATAGAACTGGTGTAATAATCGGAATAACTGTTTGGTACGTCAGTAGATTGAAAGTGGTCGTTGCTATGGTATCAAAAGCCTGAAATGGCCTCCTATTCCTCCCGAGAGCCTGAAAGAGGTGTTTATCTATTCACTGACAAAGTTGTGCACATATCGAACTGTTTGCTGCATTGAAGGGAACTGCGCGCTAATGAATTAATTTTTATGCTACTATACTCAATTTATGTGACTACTGATTGCTATAAATTTCACAGCACTTTTGAAACATAGTCGAATCATAGAGAAGGCAGTCATGTTGAAGGAAAACACAAACCAATTTCGGTTCATATACAGGTGGCATTTCATCACCGATGCCAAGAATGTATGTCCAGATATTATGGATGAATACATCCACATCGCTATCCTCGCCGGTCATTTTATCCGTAAGTGTAACGGATTTGGCCACGTCCTCATCAAGTGCTTCTGAGTCATTCCCTAATGAGGCCTTAAGCAGATTAATCTATTTTCACACACCACACTTTCCAGAGATTTTACTGAACATATATATATATATATATATATATATATATATATATATATATATATATATATATATATATATATATATATATATATATATATATATATATATATATATATATATATAGTATATATTAGCTCATTCGGTTCAAGAGGGAACATCAACGAATTTGCAGTATTCCGATGTGGTCAGGTTAACAGAATTATTGACCAGTGCCAGAAGCGTGGTAACGATACCGTTCGACTGAGCTTTCCATTGTCATCTCATAGCATCATTTGAAAAGCACCAACTACAACCACATTGACTTATCCAAATCATTGATATATTTAGCCGCCCATTACTTTCAAAATTATGTCCGACTATATTTCGTGAAAATTCCACAAACTTGCATCAATTTTTATTACGCTAACATTTTCTGAGATAGTTGAATGGAAACCTCTCATAATCGTTTATTGCAGACTCAATCTTTACCACCGTATCCTTAGGCGTGATTTCTATACATTTTATACCTTTCAAAAGATCAGTTTGCGTATCAATTACGACAATCTCGACATTTCATAGCTTCAAACTAATGCTCCACACAGTCCTCATATTGCTTAGCAGCAAAAAGCTTATTGACGAAATTACTACCGCATTATTAAAAACATTTTTTTGTGACATTTGTCAATTTCCTTCATTCATATCTTATGAACTCATCAATGTGATAACAATATAATTAATTTAACAGCATAAATGTTGCGTTATATTCGTTTAGATTTGAATATGCTTTATTCTTCTTAAGTTTTCGCTATTATAATAAAAAACAGATTATATTTTACAATCTTCTCTATGGAGACAACAATAGTGGATGGAATTTTCCTTGAAACTGGAATTCCCACTTTAGGCTTTCTTTACTTTTCAACCTCCTATTTCAACCGCATTCTTGAGCTCTTTCTCTTTTCGCTCGTTGAATGGAAGAGAATAGATCGCATTCTTACATACAGTGCAGCGGCGAAAGAAATTTTCAACTTGGAGTCGTGAACAAAAGAAATTTGGAGGTGCGGAAATCGGAGCAATGCTTCAGTAGTTTGCTTCGTTTAACGCGGCCCTGTTCTTCCTTTTATTCTGCATTTTAATTTTTGAAATAAATAAATAAATGGATAAACAAATAATCAAACAAATTTGCGTCTATAATTTATTTATTTATTTATTTATTTATTTATTTATTTATTTATTTATTTATTTAATACAAAGAGCGTGCGAGAGGTGTTATTGGGATTGAGCTTGATTTATAGAAAAAAGTGGACCTCTTTAATGGAACAACTGCTCTTTTTTTCAATAACGTGGGGAAAATTCTCTTCATTTGCTGGTTCTCAGACTCGATATTAAGTACCTTGTTATTTGTGCCAATGACTTAATTAATCGGCAAAACAGCCTAAGCCAGTCAGCTCAGTTCATTTACCGAAACTCAGCTTAGTTTGCTTTGCACATCTATACAAACAAATCTAGCATCGCCACAATGCACCTACGCAGAGTTAAAGTTTATAAGGAGGATTGAAGTTTTTGATATACATTTTTGATTAATGATATCTTAAAGAAAGTGAATAAAAATGTTGGAATTTTATTCGACAGCCTTGATAATAAAAGTAAGCAATGATATATATTTTTTCTTCTCACTGCTTTCATTAAATAAACTCTCACAACCCTCGTTGAGAAGCTCATCAATTTCATTTAGTTGCCATTTATTTTTGTGAATGCAAATGAAATGAGCACTAAGGATGCGAATGGCTAAAAAAACCCTGAAAAAAAATGGCATTCATTAGCGAATAATGCGTCTCTAAATGCATTCGTCTCTTAAAGCATTATTGTCATGATGCCTATCTAAAAGCGACTTAGTAGCAATGCAAAACGAATCATCTAACTCAAACTACGGTATCGCATATATCACAAGCAATTCTCTTTATCAAGTAAACGCATATAGCATCCAATGAGAATTCAATTGCTCTTCGGTGAGCTAAAAATATCAGTGATTTTTATAGAGCTTTTATTTGCATATAATGCGATCTTTTCGATACATCGAATACGATTATAGGTGTAGCTGACGGGAGGAAAAAAATAAACAGCACAACGAGTCAATATTTTCAGTATAAGTCTGAAGTGGCGAACCTAGATTATCAAATACTATTCTACTATTTAGCTGGCAAGGAATCGTTTCATTGATAAACCGTTTAAGATTATCTATGATAACGATTCGTGGCACGCTGATGCGTTGAATCATCTAATGTGCTTGTGCAAAGGATACTGAAAAAGGTGTAATAAACATCAGTACGGCAAATGTCATCGCTTAATGGAACGAAAGATTATTCCCATCTCATCAAATAGTTGCCATTTCATCATAACAATTAACAGTACTGCATTTGATCATCGTTTTGCGCATAGGATTACTTGAATTACTGGATTAAGTAGAGAAACTTGTGGAATTATTATTCATTTTTTGATATTAAAAGAATTATTCGCTACAGTTCAATTGTTCTTTCTTGAAGGCCTTTCGTTGAAAAAAGCAAATAAGCTAATCACAGTTGTAGTTCTTTGCTCTGATCATCAACAATTTCAGTTAGAGACCAAGATGAGATCTTCTTACTGCCTCGGCGAAAGTTACTTCATAGTGTTGATCTAACGTGTCGACGACCGAATGAGACAACCTATAAACGGTCGTCACGTCAATTCCCCTATACTCCGTTCCTCCTCGCTTCCTCTATTTATACACAAAAATTGGAATTGGCTTTTCGTTTGAAAGACGAATAAAAGCGCTGCTTCCATCCATGCTTTTCCTTCAGATTTCATAGATGCGTATTTCAGCCATTTGCGTGCAGTCGACTGTATCAATCCGCCTAGAAAGAATGCCTCCATGATACAAACGACTCACTCACATGCCGCGATGTACCGTTCATTTCCACTTTTATCGTTCCCTTGAAGTGACAACCGTTCGTTAATTAATTCACTTCTTACAATAACCATCTTCATAAAACGGTCACAATAACTAACATTCAAATACAGCAAATTATTATTTTATTTGAACCTTATTTTATTTAAATTAGCATCTTTTTGCAATCACCACCGTTCAACCGAATCAGAGTGGCTGAACAGGAACACTTGCTTATCATTGACCTTGAAAAATGAAATCTATTCAACTGCTCTTTCTGAAGGTTCGATGAGCGATTGGGTGATGCCAAATGAGAGACATCGTCCTACTCTGCTCAGCTGAGCGTTTGCATCTAGACGGAATGCCTACCATTCAGAACTGCATAAAGCTGAATTAAAATTCACTCACTTTGGAGAATGCAGTTCACCACATTTGTGCTAATAAAGACAATGAAAAAAAGAGAATTTTGAGTGGATAGTTGCAGTTTTTCCTTAAAAAACGTTGGAGTGCTTAATGAATCCTCTTCTCACAGTGTTCAAAGCAGAAGAGTTACCTCAAAACGATTAACTGTTATGTAATCCCACTTTGGTATTTTATGTTCGGAAATCGATCGTTGCTTGAAGCAAGCACAAATATGCTTATCGGGAGGTCATGAAGCGAAGGATGGCTAGTTGATGAGTTCAGCAAAAAGAATCCTTTGGGAATCGAACTACTAATCCGCCATTTCTAGTCAATTGCCTTAGCGATTGCTCCCTGTGGGAAAGAGCATGAATAATGTGATGCATAAGTTGTGTTCACAATCACAGATTTAGGCTCTTTGGTAATATTTCATAAAAAGAGTCGGAAAGATAAACATTTCCTCATGTTTAGTTAATTGCGATATTTGGAAATTTTTTGATATGGAAGGTGCAATAATCTTCGCGATTAGGTCAACGGCTATCTATCTATGTGAATAAGAGGCGAGCAGCCAATGTCAGTTATTTTGTTCAGCCAATCACACCGCTAAAATTTTCTGCTAACACAATTCGTACCTGTCTGGTACACGAATGAATAACCTTTCACAATAAGCGTTTTTTGCTTCTTACCTGTGTACGTTCTGCGAAACCGTTTATCCAAAGTTTATTCCTCTGAGAGCACTATTTGATTCTGTTTCAGCTTGATATGAAAACGCTATGAGATTAAATGCGGATTTCATGCTCGAAATGATGTAGAAATAAATGAAGAAAGGAAGGGTGCAAGTGGGCTAATGCCGAGCGGCAAAAGGTAATTTCGTTCCCCAATGCGGATCGATTTCCAAGTGGACAGGCATGTGTGCTTGCGTGCTAACCTTGTTGTAGCTTAGCATCGTTATCATGGATGCATCCCGTTGGGAAATTTCCACTAATAGGCGCCGCCCGTCGGAGAATGTCTTCAATGATTGAGCAATCATCCCGCTAGTATCCTTTGTTTATGTCGCAACATATCAGCTGATCCCATTCCCTCAAACAATTCGATTTGTTTTGGTTGTGCATGAGCAACATCTCATCGAAGATTATTAAGACAGCAACAAAGATGTGATAGCTTAGACATGAACGAAGAAAGATTTTTTATTCATGCAGCATATCAGATTTAAAACATCGATATCACTCACATAACACCGAATGGCCCAATACTCTTTGTAAGTTTCATGATTGGGAGTTACGAAGATCTATTACAATGAAGACTTACCTCTTTCCCTCTCCATATCAATACGAAAATCTGCCAGAAATCATTGCATTCATTGGTATTCATCAAACGAGAAGGGTGAATTTATTGTGCATATTTTGCAGATGCAAACTATAAATAGGTTTAGGTATGATTTTCGCAAGTGTCGAGGAATAAAACAGGACAACAAATCAGCGTTACTGCATGGTGAGTGCTGAATCATACTCTTCTCTTCCTGAATTTTTTTCCTTTTTTTGCTGCGAAATGAAGCGAATGACAAAAAATTTGCCAGATAGCATATGCAGCTTTTGCATTCCTCTCATCTGAGGAATTATTTTTATAAGTTGCCAACAAAACTTAAAACATGCAGAATAATACCCTCATATTTTAACTGATACTATGAGAAAATAAGTTTTCTCGAGTCGACAGCTGCAAAATGCGTCCAAATTTTTTGGCAGCTTTATATGCCTTTTCGCATTGATGCATCGAAGTGAAAAATGATCTATGCAAGTTGATGGATTTTCTTATCATAGTAATTCATTTTCTAAATTGCCGACAAATAATAAAGTATGAGCGATAAGGTGTTCATATTTTAACTGAACCAATCGCTCGCATAAATCTTTTAAAATCCTTCGCCTCCTCTGCTTTTCTAGCTTAGACGCGCCTTCATACACAAGTGTTTTAGACGAATTTAAGTGTGCTCACAAATTCTTTTGAAGCTAAATTCGAAAGTTATTCTGCTGACGTAAATGAATTACACTCATTAGACTTCGTAACTATAATTTAGTAGTTCCCGATGTTAGACTAATGGATAAAGATGCAGATATACACTCAGACATACGTATACATATGCAAAATTGTAACAATATAAAAATGAGGAGACCAATGCAATGCAAATTTAAATGTCATACAGACTCAGCATTTATGTGCTTGAGGAATCGATGGGATAGCCGTCGATGCACTACGAAAGGTTTGAATAAATTTTCGCGGAAATTTCTGCAAAAAAAAGTCTTTTGGGAATTTTTGTGGCGTTCTCCTTGTAATTACAAATCAACTGAAATGATCCACTGATGAAACCTTTTTTAGATTATAAATTTGTCGGTTGACAATACGTACAGACTTCAAGAAAAGCGAGCCAACAGGGTGCACAATAGTGCAGCACCAATGAAAAGAAATAAAACCCTTCCCTTTTCTGATTCTAGAAGGGGAAATATGCAACTCGAAATAATCGCGTTCGACACTCTGTTACTTCACAGAATTGTTTAACTGCTTATCCTAAATTTCAAGGCCCATTTTTAGCGCGCTGAACAATACTTATTGGTGTCCACGTCAAACATTCGAAAAAAACGGAAAAATAGAACATTTTAGCCACTTTCTTCGACGACTTAAATTCAAATGCAAAAGTTGCACATGTTCGACTGGTGGAACGATGAACGAAGATATGACGAAATCATGTGGTGAATATTTGCGTCGATTTGTATACGAGCAATTCAGGCTGCAACTTCGTGAGAGTGCTGACTTTTTGTAAAGTTGCAGGTCGGGACAGTTAAACAGCTGATCAGGGAAATGCGTAAAACCTGACATGTGGCACACGAATGATCTAATGAGATCATATGATCAAGAATGTGTAACTTACGGTAACATTTATGGATCGTCTCTGTTGCTGAGCGTATTTTGTTCACCCATGCAACTGCCCCCCGCCCGCCCCCTCTATCCCACCCTCATCCCTCACTAGCATCCTCTGTTGTTTATGGCTATTTTTTCTTCGCATTATTTCTCTCGCAAAGCGATTGTGTTTGTGGTGCTTTCATTGTTCATTTTGTGGCTATTGACACCGTTATTTGCTACTCAAAAAGGTATCTTCTGCACCAAGTGGAATATAATTCATCAATGCACCAAGCAGACTGATTTCAGCAGCAATTTCATAACATTTGCGAAATTTGAAAAGCATTAAAAGCAGAGAAACACGATCGTTGAAATATTGTCGTCAGTTTGTCTTTTGCGTGCAAAGCAGATCCATCGCCTTTTTATGCAAATTTCCAACGGGATATCGTAATTACTCGTTTTTCCCGATAAAAATATCCTTCAAAGCAGTGAATGATTTGTGACAATCGCCATTATCTGATGCTATTGCTCAATCCGGACATACTGTAATCCAGAAAATGTGTATGATTCATTCATCATCCGACCAATGGGGAAAGAATGTGGAAAAGTTTTTTCAATTAATTGTCATCAAAAATTGACGCCGACCATTGGCCAGCAGCTGGCATCACTAGCAAACGCACTGTTATGCATGCCGTTAGTGCAATAATACTCACTGTGTGATACATATGTCTGCCTGACACAGTCAATATGAGCCAGAATGACACATAAAGGAAAGCTCCATTACGGATTGAGACCCAGCAAAGAACCACAAGTGGAAATTCACTCTGACACTAATCTCTACAACAACGATGGAATAAACCTTTAATATGCTCACAGCTGGGAGTTGTGCATTGGTCTCGCATAAATTGGAACAGTATTTAAGCCATTAGCCGGCAGGTCGAAAGCCAGAAAATTCTGCCTAAACATAATGACTTAACAGTGACTTGGGTACTTCTTTACTTTTCTAAACTTTTTGCAAATTTCTGCGAAATCACATCAAGCCCATTAATTGGCATTTATATTTGTGTGAAATCATCTATCTAGTTCTTTAATGGTTCTTTAATGGGTTTTTCTGTCAAATATCAGGTTTTTGCAACCCGATAGATGAAAAATAAAGGAATCATTGAGGTTTGCCACATTCTACATGCAAAATATTGGTTGAGGTTATCAACGAGAATTATGATAGAGAATGTTATGGTGTATATTACACAAAAGTTCTATGTTATGTTTTAAAATTAACACTCATGACCAAAAAACTTTACAATTCCAGCCCCTCCAGTTCCAGTTTTGAAACAACCTGTCATGTCAGACAGACAGGTGCAAGCAAAGGCAGCAGGCAGCTATATGCGCTCTTGTACGTTTGTTTTGCGGAATCCCATTGCTGGCTGCGTTATGCTTGCGGTATATATGTGTGTGTCATTCTCTGCGGTAGTTTCCGCTCTACAAGTACCAAACGTAGTGTTACGAAATTTGGTGACTGTGGTGTAAATCAGATTCGACAATGACCCATCAATTTCGGAAGGAATGTGGGCGTTTCGGGAAGAAAAAAATTGCACGTTTTGCATCGATTGCGGTAATAGAAAAATAGACTCGTTAAACGAGCGGGTGATCAACTAAGAATGAAAGCTCATTCTGGATATATCAGTTTATATAGGTGCTTGTGAAACTGGTTGATCATAGGTGAGTGGAATGCAAAAGCGCATATTGTGCCAGCTGGTGCGGCACACCTTCCATAGTTTATAAAGCTGTTATAGTTGACCAAATAGACGAAACAGCAAAAAGTGCTATCTAGTTTTCAATAGTTGCTACATACAGTCGTTTGAAGCGTTTATTCAAGCGTATGAAATAATCTCATCGGGCAAGCTGCAGAGAGATGTTATTAGTTATAGTGCTGTAAAGCTAAAACACTAATAAAAGACTATTTGAAATGAAAACGTTTTTTGTGTTCGATTTTGCGATTGCTAACATTAAAGTGAAATTGCGGTGGTCATCGATTATTGTGTGAGCTGCTTGCAGCTGTCATTTCAATATTTTGGCATCTTTTCATGCCGAATTTCATGCATTCTTGGCATCGATGTCGCATTCGGCTTGTTTACTGCCCCAAAATAATGAATATATAAGCAGCCGATCATGCAAACATTATTAATAATAATGTGAGAATAACGCATACACTTATTGAAGTAATTGAAATTAGTCATATAAATACCAAAAATAAAATTTCCAAAAATCATAAATAACTCCTATCTTTCTCTCTGAAAATCTTAATAGTATAACTGAAAATTTGGTTTTAAATGCGTCTATAAGAGAATACGTCATATTCAGCTTTGAAAATCATAAAAACGCACTCGAACATTGAGTCACACTGATTAGCCAAAACAAATACGTTGTTGTAATGTTCGCTGAAGTTTCGGATGTTAAAAGCTTTAGATGCAAGTACTTAAAATATAATTGAATATAAAATCCGTAATGGTTGTAGAGAAATTGTTGCAACCACTAGCTGTCACTAATGAAACATTTATTTTAAAATTCTCTCAACCAGGAAATGCGTCTACTTGATGAGACAAAACCTCATCCGCTGGTCTATGCCAACATTAATTGTCAATTATTTGAATGGTGAATGAAGATGTCGCGATTGTGCACAAAGAAGCAAGCAGTCGTTAACCGACATCAATTTCTTATCGCAATACGCCATCAGCGCCTGAGAATGAGGCATTGAGAGCAATACACTGCAACGAACATTAGATATGCAACATTCCTTTATGCTATGTTTTGATGTGTTATTTTGTGCAATTTTTACTCTTCCTATGTATTGGTGGAAGTGTTCCATCTAAGTTGTACTTAATGCAGTAATATGGATAAGCTAGTTAAGAGAACAGAAATAACGTCTTCACATAGCGGCAATTCAAAATGAGGTTGCCCTCTATCACATTTTCAACCTCATTCATTTTTTGGCTACCAAAGTTTTGAACTATGCTGCCTCAGTCTTGCAAAAAGAGATGACATTTGCGCCATAAATTTCGTTCTTGCTTGATGGATTGTTTATGAAGGGAGCAGGCGATTCCAATGATGACAAACGTGCAAGACTTTTTTTTTTCAAAAAATTTATTACTATTCACTTGAAGTGTTTGAATGCAATTTAAAATGAAGGTTCAAGTATCGAATTCACTCCTACGTTTGTCTTGATGGCTGTTGCAATCATTCTTATGAAACAATGTTTGCATCTTCAACTAACGATACTTTTTAATGTGAATATTGCATAAACTGTTCCACAAATGCTTGCAATCAGTAGCTCAAATTGTAAGATTTTCTATCTCCAAGTCTCAAAGATAGAAATAAAGGATGCAGCTTTTTATTTCTTGGTACGCAACATTTTTTACATTGACATATTGTTACAAGAATTGATACGCAATTTACTATCACTTAGTATAAGTGTCAGTTAATTGCGTATCAATTTACTATCAAAAAAAAAAAAATCAATGTATGAGATCAGAATCGCCAGTGTTTCTCGGGATACGATGGGAATTTCTAAGTTCTCGGCGATTTTTCGGATCCTTGAAATTTTATTAACAATTTAGATGGCGCTATGCATCTTCTTCTTTCCTTTCTCGATTTATTTGGTCATTCCTTGAAATTCGAGAATTTCTGATCGATCCATTTCACGTAGACGAAGAGGATATCTTCATATTCGGTTGAAATCTTTTTGGTAGGGTAATATCTTTCAAGCATCAAACATTCAAAGTAGCACAAATGGCATTTCCCTTTTGGGCGCTTTTTATCGCTCTGCTTTGCTGCATCGTTATGCACTGAGGTCTCCATACAATTTTCTGTGTGATTCATTGCTCATATTTCAATTTCACGTGAAAATGTGGAATAGTTTTGCATATCAAAGTTGAGTTCCTATATTTTCGTTCAGTTGCATTTTCATTGCTCACTGCCTATTTTCACAGATTTCAGAGAAAATAATAGAAGTGTAAAATTTTGCTGATATTGTGAGCGCTCGAACGATCGTCGGCAGTTTAAATTCACTCCAATCCACCAAGGACATGATAAACGAAATGTGTTTATTGTTCGAACGATTGGGCAAATTTCGATTTGATGCAGTGGGCAAAGCGGCAAAAATTTTCAAATCTCACACTTCAATGTATGAAACTTGATGGCTATATCTGAACAACACAGTTTAAGTTTGAAAAAATAAAAAACGGGAAGTTCAAGTCTTCCACTCAGGCGTTGAATTTAGACGCGTTGTCTAAACTCATTTGTCTCATAACTCGAGCGGCACATTGAGGCGTTGAGGAATTCAACCTTTGTATTGCAAATTCCGCCTTTCTTTTAGAATTTTGGATTCAACTTTGGGGTTCTGTTAGTTGGGATCAAAGAATTGAAGAGCATAAACTTGTCGACAAGCTCTACACGAATTACTTCAAAGCGATATTTGAATATTGTCCAATCGCATCTCCCTTCAACAGTTAAGCTTTGAGTATCGTATCGGTTTTGCTGATAGATCGATTGCACTACCACGTTCCTCTGTATGCAATTCTGCTGCAGTCTTTTGCACATAAAATATCTAGTAATATTTTGAATGAAAACTTAACAAGTTTTGAAAAGGATCTCAGTTTTAGTAATTTAGAATCTTTATAACACCATTAATTTTGTTGCCGTTGAATATTATTAACCTCGATTACTAATCATTTGAACTCACAATGAACGCTGAAAATTTGAATAGTGATGAATGACTGCACTCTCAACTTGAAATTTTTCCAAATGAAAAATGGCTCAAAGATATTATGGCATCTGATCAACGTTTATACGATCACAATGGCACGACAGTTGCGCCTCTGACAACAGCGCTCAGTAAAGTAATCCGGAATTTGACGCTTAAGGTTAACTCTAAGCTCGCAATAAGACTGCATCTCCACTTACGAACATTCTACAATATGTCGGCAGCTCATGAAATTGCTTGCTTTTGTAATGAAAATTGCAGGAGCACTCATCGTGTCATCTTCTTTGCATGTTTTTTACTTTGTATCTATCCTTCTCCTAGGGACGCATTTATTGCCGAACCTGCAGTGCTAGTCGGATATCTTTCGTCATGGTAATATTCCAATATCCTTGAGCATAAAAACACAACGCTTCAGATTATCTATATTCTTCCTTAAGCTTTTCCATTTTGAAATCCGAAGTAACTCAGCAAACCACCTTAGAGATCCATAGCAAAGGATTCTGCCTATTTTCATTCCATGCAGCACTTTGCCACTTTCAGCGCAAAGGGTGAGATGTGAATGGAGTTAGGATGAAAAAATGAATGGAATTGCCGGTTTATTAACATAACGAAACACTTTCGACAGATGACCGCTGAAGAAAAACATTACTCGATGGAGTGCATATTCGATGAAGCATTTATTATCATTTTCAATTGCCAAATGCACGGCCGCATCATTTTTTTAATGACACAGCATCGATTCACATCTGCTCGAATGAATCGTTTGTAATGAATAGTAAATCGCCTTCGTTCAACAATCGTTTGAGCCCTTTCATTTTTGAGAAATGAAAGAGGGACGGAGATTTTACATATGCAGCATAAGTTGTATTTTGCAATAAACATATTGCACATATTAGCAGTATGATATGCTTACAAAGCTCGACAATATTAGTCACTAGCTTGAGTACAGCTCTGACTTCCAGATGGGCTTAAGGAAGATTGTGATTGGCGTTGAGGGCGCAAAATGAGAACTGTTGCGAGAATTTTGAAGTTTTAAAGTGAGCAGTGAGCGTTATTACAAGAAAAAGAGACTTCATAATATCTTTCTTTCTCACTGATATCATTCAATTAATAAACTGCAACCATAGGATAATTTGCATGCATCTATTTTAGTAGCTTCAGTATTTTCTATGCTGGAGTTGTGCATATTTGTTGGGAAGGGCGAAAGAATGCTTTGCAGATTCGCAACAAAACCGAATTAAAAATTCATATTTATTGCGCAATTCTTGGCGATTTGTCAACATTTTCCGCTAGCAAATAGAGAATACTTTAAAATCGGCCAATGTTAACTACTGTTGCAATAACTGTTAGTGAGGATTTGCCAATTCAACTGTAGCAGACTTCGAATCCAATGAAGTTATTGCAGAAAATTCACAACTTCCCTATGACATCCAGTGTCTTTGTTTAGTCCTTTCAATAAACATAAGAGAACGGAATATGTGGACGGTTTAGTTGAATAGTGACAGAAAGAAAGGAAATGAGTGATGTAAAAGAACAACGATGGATTGAAGGGCCATTCTGAGCGGATTTTCGTATTTCACCGATGGGCAATTTTAAGTATTAACGAAACCAGTCGTATGTGATCGTACATTTCCTAATCGCTCTTTTCACTTTTTTAGAGGGGTGTAATTTCACTTTTCTCCAAATATTTTCCCATCTCACAATACCCATTCACAAATGCACACAAAAGAACACTCAATGAAAGTCGGTCACCAAATCTAATCGCAATATCCAAACACACCGATCACTTTCACTAATGACTTTAAGGAAACCACTTAGGTCACTAATGATCAACTCAACAATAACGACTGGGGAAAGTTAAGAGAGAATGTTTTACGATCATCAATGCCAATAATATCGTCGGGCAAGTGAAACCATGTTGTATCGAGACGAATGCGGAATAGGATCGCGTGATCAATCGATCGACCGATCAACACTTTCAAATTTTTATACGGCTTTTTTCAGATGACCACAACGCACAATGTATGATTCTTCGACTCTGCAGTACTGCAAATGTATTACACTGCATGCGTACACGTTACATCATTAGAGCTAAAAACTTTCTGCTGAATTTCCCTACATGTGCAATGGAAAAAAATGAGAAGTATTTTCAAAATAAAAATGGGGAATTTTCGATTTTTTGTGCAAACCAATTCTAACTATACTTATATATGAAGACGTTGCAAGACATTAGTGAATTTATGTGAACTTTTCATGCTATCATGAATTGTAGTGCTCCACCTACTACTTTGTGCTCATTAATAATACAATATGCTGATTTTACAGAATGTTTTTGTTCAGCCTCATTTCATTCAACCATATAAGGTTGAATCACCAATCGAAGTTTAGCCAAAAAGCTTCTAAGACAACATTTAAGAGATGAAGTGAGTCATTGCACCAATTGTTTAAGCATTTACTATTTCGCCTATCGAATGTGCTCAAGAGCTGCATCTGTAGTTAGAGCGTTGAACGAAACGGTTAAAAAATTTCGATTCCTCAACCTCAATCTATGAAATGTGAAAACATCCCAAATTTAGAAATTTTGATGAAAAACTTGCAAAACTCAGCGTATAAAATTCCATTGCATTCAGTGTCAAATTCAACTGATCATTACTGGTCACTGATTTGTCTAGTTATTTGAAGGTTTTTTTTTCAATGAAATTGTTTGTGTCTGAGAATGTTTTCAGTGTACCAAAAATCGCTCTTGCAAACTGTGATGAAAAACTATCTGAATGTTTATGTTTGACTGTTTGACAGCTTCAATTCGCGAATGCTTCCTATCTCCAATTTCTTCATGATTCATTACGTTCCGCATGAACAACAGACATTCAAATATGCCTAAAATCAGAATCCGTATTTCTAGTGTCACTACTCTAATACATCTCCAAGGTCGGTCTCTTTGCTTTTCGGCATTGGTGGAGCCAACTGATTTCTCCGAAAAACGTATGAACTTTTTATACTTCGATGTAATAAGCTAAAAGGCACGAATGTCATACTAATTCTCTGTCAAATTTTAAGTTCCCTGAATCATAAATGCTCCATTTCTTCATTCATGCTCTATTCTTAAAAAAAGATCGACTTTTTATCTTCTCCATTAGAAAAACAGACAGCCAAAGATACTCATCCCACCGCAGTAATAACCATCTTAGAACAGAACAGTATAGCCTCCAGAAACCTACAAAGAAATGTATGCAACGGTGAAATTCAGCAGCATATTTTGAAATCTCACTACACTCGCGAAAGGAAAACGTCGACATTTGCTGTGCATAATTTTGCAGCTAAAAAAAGTAACTGACGAAATGCGCCATGCGGCCCCCATATTCGTTCTCGAAGTCCTTGCAAATGAAGACTAAATATCGGTGAATATTTCGTATAATACGAAGAATTCGTCGTTCAATACACCAGCAAAAATTCATTGTCGAGTTCCATCGCATATTTGACAGTGAGATATTCGTCTGGTCGAACTCTCATTCAACTGTGACGTTCATACTAACACATAGGAAATTATCGGCGAATTCGAAAAATTTGCCCATTTAGAGACAGGTGTATTCTGTACGACTACCCGTTCACCTCGAATTTTAATTCTTCATCCATGAAACTCATAAATTCACATCGTTTAATGTTATGGCAAGCGGTCAAATTGGATAATTCTGCAGTGAAATACTGCTGATTACTTTCGCCTTCTGTCAATGAAAAAATTCACCAAAAGATTTTCCGACCTTCAGAGAAGTACTAAATTTAAAATGGTGCTGTTGAGGAGCGAGTAGATTGATTATTTGTGGTGAGTAACCATCGTTTACCAGCACGGCTCAATATAGCAGGTGCAAGCAGCTGAGCAAGAAGCTGGCATGCATAACGAACAAGCGCTCTCCCAATGTCATGCATAACCAAGCTTATGCGCGAAAACGTTCCACTCTTATCACACACAATCTCTCAAGCTTCAAGCCGATAATATATCCCGGTAATTTGAAATTTTTTGTGCTCCGAATGCAAAGAAGTTTGCGACTGCGTCATCTAGCCAACATATCTTTAGGTTGCTAATTATGCTTAGAGGAAATCAGCTGATGATGCGCTATCGGCAAACTGTGCTAGCTAAAACTCATTTTACAATATATTTAAAGCGCTACACATTTTATTGATCACGCAAACTACGGACGCTTTCAGTTGCGGAAGAATATGTTGTAGCACGTTGACGATGACGGAAATAAGCTGCTTTATGTGAAGCTATCGGCTTTTCGTACGCCCAATGAGAAAACGTTTGCAGCTAGCAGTTGAGCATTGTGGAAATATGACCAAACAACGAAACTGGGCAACATCTCTTGATGTCATTTTATTCGCTTTATATATATATATATATATATATATATATATATATATACAAAGAGGTATTCCAGTGAATACATTTCACTATTTCAATTTCAGTGTGAAATGGTAATAATCAAATGCGACAATGCACCATATATGAAGTAATAATTGATTGACGATCAACTTGGATTGTGGCGAACAACGATTTTTACATAGTCCCACGTTGTTCTGTTGATATTGTTGTTGCTGTTGCATGGTTCACCAAACTTTGAACCTCTAAAACGCAATACTGACCAGAGAACATTTGAAATCTTAACTGCAGCATACGGCATGATTTTTTCTTGGTGGAACATGGAATTGATATCAAGAAGAAAATGGAAACTCAATTAGATTAGTTTCCCTCAACGAATGGATGCATTTCATTGTTGTTTTTTTTTTGTGGTGAACAAAACGTCAGATCTCCAGGCTGCTTCATGCGACCAAGAAAGCCAATTACATTCATGTATTTACGTCGACTATGTGCCTATGATGAATCGCTGTATTAGTGGAGACAAGTGACGTGCACTATTTGAAAAAGAGATAGCATTTGCTGGAATTGGCGCCGCCGAAACCAACGCCCCTCATATTTTCTTCTTTGCTGTGTTCTTATTCAAGTGAAGTGATAGCAGCAATTTCGAATTTTTTTAGCTCACCAACAAACAGGCACACTCTTCGGTGTTCATCTTAACGCATCATTGACAAGCGAAGCATTCAAGCAAACAATGCTGACATATTGTGTAATCAAAAAATGAAATTTTCTTATTCTATAATCTCGTAGTTGTTACGCTTAGAATCCTCTAAAAGTAACCGCTGCGAATGCAAATCATTATTTCTACAAAAAAGTCCACTTGAAAAATAAACATTGCGGAGAGTTGATCATTGATGTAAGTGCACTGTGAACTATAAAATTGGCTTCTATTGGCCCATTTCAACAGCACTTTGAGAACTAATTTCAAGTCATTTCAACAATCCAATGAAAAGTTCCCAATTTTCTCAATAGAAGTATTTTCTCCCACTTTCGCATATAACTGGAAAATGGTAGTCGATTTTCATGCAACGAAATTTATAACAATATTTGTGACGCTGATATCGCTGCTGCAAATTTATTCACACTTAATTAACTTTATTGTACTCTGGAGGTGTAAGAACTTCATATACTATACCATCTTTGCTTTACATCTGCCACACCCAGTACAGTAATTCTGGCAAATTTCAACTGGAAAATTAGCAGTAGTGATCAACACTATCCACAGATATGGGATAAATAGGTCGAGTGAACATACACGATCACTGAATGGATACTAGCAAAGATTTCGATTCCTCGCACCGACGTATGTGGAGAAAATAAGGAAACGTGAAGATTTGATGATGCTATTAAGAGAGAACCAATATGTGTTCGATTAGACTAATCGATTCGAAGAGCATCGCTAATAAGTTCAAAAGAGTAATGAAATCTGCAAAATATAGGACATAATGGGACACTTTTGGACATTAATGTGAATGGTTGTAGAGTGAACGATCACATGTCCGATGAATGTCCGGCGAATTTGTATCATGCCCATAAAAGTGTACACATTTGGGAGTCGGCGTTGCGTGCATGTGTGCCCATCACCATACAACGCATTCAACAAATAACAAGCGTTCTCAGCTCCCCTTTCATACGACGATGTGGCTGCCTCTCACAAACGCGATAACTATTGCCCTTCGCATTTTGCCCCATTAACTACGTTGACTTTTCGAGTGACCATCAATTACGAAATAGTGATCGTATAATGACCAACTACGAATCAGCAAAAACTGAAAGTTGTGGGGGCAACCTATACGCCGAAATAAGAATTCCCAACATGGCACGAGTTTGCGCTTGACCATTCACCAAGGTTCATTCACTTCAAAGTGAGAAAACATTCATAACCACTTCAAATACAACGGAGAATCATATATATATATATATATATATATATATATATATATATATATATATATATATATATATATATATATATATATATATATATATATATATATATATATATATATATATATATATATATATATATCGAAATGCATTAATACTTTCGCATCTTCCATTGATTTTTCGCTTTAATCCCTACATTTTGAGTTTTCTGCGAAGCATTTAGCTTTTAAGAAATTTCCCTTTCTTTATGGACGGAAGATTTAACCATGCTCACCAATCCCAATAAGTTTCAAAAGTAATACCTCTCGCGATCAAAAGATTAAATCCATTTCCTTCCTTTTCAGTCGTTAATCGCATAAAGCGCTGAACATGGAAGGTAATTCAGATGAAAATGACCCATAAACATTTCACGCTTGCTGAATATGGTCGATGAAGACAATCTGAGATTTGAAATGAATTCCTTCTCGTTTCCCAAGCTGGCCCTTCACTCCATAGTCATTGCCGAATTCGGTGAGCCCACCCAACAATACTAACGTCCGTGTGGTCGCTCAGTCCATGTGGACCATACTCCCCTGCGTCTATCACCTTCCAACGATGATAGCGCAAGCAAATATATATCAATATTGTGGTTTCCGCTTCCACTCTTGCTCGCACATTTCTTATCAATAACGGCGATGGGATTTTCACTATCAAAGGAACAAATCCCACTATGGCAGCGTCATCCAAGAAGTGACAATCACTCTGTCACGGTCACTAACGTATAGCACATTCCGCAAAAGTCACTTTTTAAGATGAAATGCAAATAAATACTTATCGCGATGCAAAATATTATCATTTGCAGAACGGTGCTAAGCGATCAGTTCGATGTTGTGCCACAAGTTTCGTTAAATTTGAATCGTGCTGATCTATGACACTGCAATAGTTAACTGAAAACACCCAATACACAGCGCCCATTCCCTTATATACCTCTACTGGTGATATACTTTTGATAGCATCACATAGCTCGTTTTGATGAATCATCAAATTTCTGAACAAGATCAAGCTCCAGCAACTATGGTTTCAATGAATACCTCACCCAGTCAAAAAATGAGACGTAAGAGAGAGATTGGGATTGGTACAGCGGTGCTTTTTATGTTGCTGCTATTTCTGCTTCTGCCTAATACAGCAACATCCCTGCAACACCCAGGACAGGTGACACACTTAATAAAAACACTTAACAAAAAATTTCTAAATCGCCCCCCTACAGGCAATTATTTGCTTTCTATGTAATTGCTCCTTCACTTCTGTAATTCATTTCACCATCATTATTGAAGTACTGGCATTTTTGAAGTCGTCAGATATCCCTTTTTGCTCAGGAGAGCAAATCTGGTCCTTGATATTCTATATTAGACTGATATGCTGCGAATTTGCCGCATACAAGAATAGCATCCCCATAAAACGTGCTTCTAATGTTGTAAAAAAGACGATCGCGCCTCGTTAAGCTAGCCTCTACGTTCATGCACCTTTTCCCCTTCTACTCCACAAGCACTCTTCACCTCAACACGCCATCGAAAAGAGCGAGCAGATTTTGCGTTCGGATGGTGTAAGACTCATATTTGAAAGAATGAGGCAGCGTGAATATGAATCGTGAAAAAGCGAATAAATATTTGTGGCCATGCAGAACCGGACCCGCTCGCCTCAGTATCGTTTGGAAACACACGTTAAGCGGCTTTGTTCCCTGGATGGTGTTGCGGCGCTCGGTGATCCTGTGCATAGGCACACCGCGCCGTGAATCGTCCATATACCAACAGCACTTCCACGCATACAACTATCCAACCAACTATACAAGACATCCTTAATAAAGGTGCGTTCCTGAACGGTTTCGCTCGTACGTGTGCAGCGGCCCTCAATTCCCATCCCTACAAGTCCACAACAACTGTCCGCCCAAGTATGTAGTGGCTTAGCGTTCAACCGACCAAGTTTTCTCAACTACGTTGCTAGCCGAATTTATTCGCTTAATAAGCCTTCATCCAGCTACTGTTGACTCGACTCTTTGGTCAGCCAACAGATTTACTTCTTTCCTAAATTCCATGAGTGATAGTCCAGCCATCCTGCATGTTTGTAAACTGTTAAGAACATGATGGTTCAGGTGAGTTTCGTTATTACTTCGACGCATCTTCGGCATTGCCAGACGTTTAGTTTGACTGTTTTCATATCATCGTATCACAGACACCAACATAGCTGACATTCACACGGGAAAGCTAGCCAGCCAGTTAGCCATCGATGAATCGGTGCAGCCACTGGCACAATTAAGAAGGACTGAACGCGGCTGCAGTCGCATAGCCGTGCGAGCACATGGAACACACAAATTTCAGCACTGCTATTGGCTGTCTGCTTATCTGCAGTTTGTTTCCTGTGGAACGAGCGATCCTCGCTCACCTCGGCTACGATACACATTCGTACTGAAATTTCAGAACATCATCACCCTCTTCGAATTTAATTTTTTTGCTATTGAATGTTCAAACTCATGCAGTGTATTATACATTCGACACCCTCATGGTCCAGCCACACCTTTCACTTGGTTACCGATCCCAACTTCTTGTTTCAAAGCACAACAGCTCCGAAACATCTGCAGCTCCGTTCAGCTTCTGATGTTTTGCTGACCGATGAACACCTGCCTAAACACCCGAAGAATTTCCTTCAGCACAAACACACAGCAGTGTAAGCGACGCGTCTACGTCTTTTTTTGGTACCGGGGCATAAGCCCTACAACGCGTGCGAAGGATATATTCGAACAAAGAGCATCACTGGCGGCTGTTTATATTGACGTTTTTTTCAACATCACAATCGCGAAGCGTAAAAGACGCGGGCGGCCGTTGTACTGATGTTTGGCTGGTGCGTTGCGGTATTGGCAGACAAAGCTGGCAGCGAGAGTATAAATGCACATTTATGAAGGAAGGCGAGCCATGAAATCGAGCCATCTCATGTTTCAGTTAAGTTTCACTCGTGCTTAATAATATAGTCCGATGTTTAGCAAGAGCGACTTTGAAATGAAGATCGAAGCAAACAAACGGTCAGCTTATCTGGTGCTTCAAACAAGTGTTCCAACAAAATAAGGGAAAATGAATGTTTGAAATAGAGAGTGGAGAGAATTGCTTCACGTTTAGAGTCAAAACCCATCCTTGTATGCAGAGGTGTAACCTCACTCCAAACTTTGAAGTACGTTGTTCACTGACATGAGGTGCAATTTTCCGAGATGCAAAATTCGGTGGGACTTGCGCCCCCCCTTCCCCCTCTCCTTACTATACCCTTGCTATCTGCAACTACGTCTTATCACCTAACTTCATAGCTTCTTGAATTAACTTTTAAAAGTGCTACTACTGACAGGTCAAAAAGAACTGTCTGAATGTGATGTGAATCTCGAAACATCGAACTGTTTGAAGCATTTCTAACAAAGTGATTTGCAGCACCACGAATGTCTATACTGCGGTGAAGTGCAACTTGAGTAATGATTTCCTAATTAATTACATCGAGTTTTCGATTTCACTGCAATTCAATCTCGATAAGACGAACATAAAATACGTCCATAACTGTCGACTCTTCATCACGTCCACGACATTTAAAATTTTCACCTTCTATTGTATTTATTTGATTCGATTATTGTTTATTTAAGCGAGAGCAATGAGCACAATTAATAGCAGGCATCCATCAGGGTACAGTACCACTTTCAGTGAATCATATGAGTGACGATGCCATGTAAACGAAAAACATACGTTGACGAAGAGAGTGTGCAAATAATTTAAATGGTGATCGCCTCAGATCCCCCATTCGGCCATAAGAATTTATTCTTGCTGTGCGTAATTAATGTTATGTGCATATCGCATGCCTTTCGGTTGTGGTTGCAGTTTTTCTCCATACTTCCTAACAACTAATCATTTTAACTAATAAGCATCCATAAATTAAACCGGGAGCTTATGAAGTTATATGAATTCTTCAAAACAGTGGCAGTGAGACCACCCGATACGATAACGAGAAAATGTTATTCAAGCTTGACATACCTGCCGTAGTGTTCAAACATAAAGTTCAAGTAAACGCTGGTTGCAAGGAGTACATGTGTGTCACACTTTTTGTGCGGGTCGCAGTGAATTTCGGTGGCATTAAGACATAAATTCTGACATTACGTCTGGATACCTTGACGGTAACGTTGTTAAACCAATCGGTTACCTATGAGGTGGTACATCAATTACGAACATGCTGTTTATTTATCCCGTTGTTTGGATGGCAACCAAACATGTCTGGAACGACGTCTGATGCAATCGGATGTGATGTGCAAAACAATGTTGCCCGATGCGCGTACAAGGAAGACTTTTTTCGTTTATGTAACCGTCTCATCACTGCATAACAAAACAATGATCTCGTGTTCGGGCACAATAAAGCGAGCTTTGGGCGGAATGCAAAGGCCAAAACTTTATTGCGGATTGTGGGCACTAACAGTTACTACATCTTCAAGAACCTAGGAGTGGCCAGTAACCCGGTTTCTCAACTCCCCTCCCCCAATCCCCTACCCACCCACCCCTCTCCCCGGGCTTGTGAAACGTACTCGCTTGCCTGTGCGACGCTGTAAGAAACAAAAAAGGCCAATAGCACGCTGCGAGCAAAGGCGCCAAAGAGCGAAATTGAAGGCAAACGGCTTTTTAAAAAAATGCATTGCAAACGTCTATACAGCTAGAGAAAAAGGCGAGCGTTCCAAAAATGGAGCTAACGGGTATGTATAAAGCTGAGGAGCGATGAAAGAAACTGCCGCCACGTTAGTTAAAAGGTGTTAGAGAGGAATCCTGTATTACTGAACGGGTTGTTAAGCAGCGTATGGCTAAGCGAAAAGCATTGAGTGTTTGTGTGTGTATGTGGAGAACGATAAGCGTCAGCCGCCGGCCGCTCTTTATACATAGACTAACGCTATGAAACATCACCGTATCAGATCACAGAATGTTGCGACAAGAGAGAAGGACCGGTGCCATTAGAAACGCGGAGGAATCTGGCCACTAACTGAAAATAAGCGCAATTAGCGTTTAAGCGAGCTGCATGCGCCACTTACATGATACAGCCGGCATGTAGCCGTGAAGACCCGGAATTAGGTACGGATTGAACGTCGCCTGCGGCAATTGTGCTATCTGAGCGGTGCCCGCAGCCGCTGCAGCTGCACCGTTCGCGTAGACGGGAACACCACTCTTGTCGACAGCCGGTCGCTTGCACGGTACGGCACCCGCCTAAACGAGACTGTTAAAGGGGCCAAGGGAAGCGAGCGAGCACATGCGAGCACACAACACATTAATGGTGGTGAGCGCTGCAGTTGGAGAGCTGAGCTGAGCTCGGACTCGAAACGAGAGCTTGAAATGTGTGAGCGAAACTGCGAACTGAGAACAAACGAACGAAAACGAGATGATAGAGAAGAGAGAACGAAATCGGTACCGCGGCAGCAGCAGCTAGCAGTAAAGGATTGTGGTCGAGGCTCGACGGACCCGGCTGCGATTCGTCGTCGAGTGCCCGCTTACGACTAGCCGTCGTCTGCTGAAGCGCGGCCGCTGCCGGCATAGAGACACTCGCTTGTTGGGAGATGGCCGCTAGGCTCTGAAGCGCGGCCAGCTGCGCTGCTTGCATTTGCTGAAGGGAAAACGCGGTCAGCCACAAGCCATGCACACTCTCTCAACAAGCCACCACACAACATCACATTCGCGTGCATACTACCCCTTCCCCCTCCCCATCGAACCCGCCACTGGCCATGCTTTTCAGATGTGCCCACTAACCGCACTATCAATTAGTAATCGACAACGATTATCCTGGATCGAGGTAAGCGTCTACAGAAAGGATATCGGTACAGCCCCAAAGCAACAGAAAGACACGCACTCGTAAGAGCGCAATGCTCCACGAACACAGAAGCAGGCCAACGATGCGCGTCAACTTTCCGCCTGTGCTGCCTACTTCTGGACCATCTCCTACCTTCTTTACCAGCAAAATGTCATCTTGGATCGCTTGCAACTCATCTACTTATCCGCAATGACCCTCTAAGACCAACAACTGTCAGGCTATTAGGTGGTAGTAATCTGTTCCTTAAAGCACAGCCTGCCACAATCCCTTAACCCGTCCACCTGCACGATGAAGAAATTACAGCAACACCTAGTGCCCATCTTAAAGGCTTTAAAGATATAGTTTATATCCAATGGAATGAAGACTTCCTTGCGCCCCAAGTTCCAGTAGCGATCTAAAAATAAAGGCAACTGTGAACTAGACTATCAGCATTAACTAGCACCACATCAACTGATGACACCAATAAATAAACTAACGCTTCCTTCACTTATGTTGTCTCTAGCACCCCCGCTAGCCTATAAATCTCTTCCAAATGCACTTCCACAGGTGGTTCGTTTCAGATTCACAATCCAAGGCGTTCATATTACCTCAACTTTTGATAGTAACCCCAACTAAAACAAAATTGGCTTCCTCGAACTGAAACGTTCTTTGCCAATACATCCAAGAACCTCAACTTAATAACCCGTTCGCCCAAATTACAACATTCAAACGGGACCTATTTCAGATCTGAGATGATAAGGACTGTGGTTCACATAGCAGACCAAGGAGTGCTCTGATTGACTAATTACGCGTCAATTACAAACGATCCATAAAAACGAGCAAAACGAAAATGATGAATGCGTTAATGTGCACCAGCAGACGCATCCAATCCAACCACCAATTTAGTTTTGAATCTCGTTGTCGAGACACGATGCCCTTAACACTTTTACGACTCAACTTCAGCATTCAATGCTCGTTCACTAAGCAAAAACAAAACATACAATTCATAAGCACTTCAGGCAAAAAAAAACAAGAGTGTTGCGCTGTGAGGAAAACTTCAAGCACACATAGAGTAGATACCGTACCCGGGCAGAGGAGGAGGGGATCAGGACGAGGAGTGGGAGGGTGAGGGGAGAAGGAGGATGAGAAAATAAACGTAGTGTTTGGCGCGATTCAACTTACCGCTTGGTACGCTTCCGAATTAGCGACCGGTACAACCGTTGGATACATCGTTGTAAGACCCTGGTAGTACTGGTAGGGAAGGGCGGCTGGGACGAGTGTGGCCGCTTGAGCGGCTGCTGCTTGTTGCTGTTGTTGCTGCACAATTAGGAGGGGGTCGGTGAGTGCCGGGCTTGCCTGACCACTTACCACCAATTGCGTTAGTGGGTTTATTGTGGAAAGCGCTGGTGTAGCAGCACTCTGATTCAGCTGCGTACAAATCAGATTTTTCAGTGCCAAGTTATTCCTTCCGTTGATCAGAAGCTGATCCTTCAGGTGTTGCGGTGGGTGTAGGTATTTGCATTTCGGATTCTCGCGCGTACAGCGACCCTGCAAGCAACTCTCTGTTCTTTTAAGCACACACTGCCACCAAAACACATACATTTCCTTCGGAGAATGGCTCTCCTGAAGCAAGCTAACAAAAGCAGCTCGAGCTCGAGCTAAGCGATTTCAAAGAGCCCATTGTATGACGCAATCAGACTCACGTTAAGCCTCTAGCTTTCAAGCATTTCAGCTGAGTGCGGCCCACAAAAATAACAGCGCCTCAAAGCATAGCCTGGGTTTCAGCCTGAATGTGTAAACCTAAATGCAGTCTTCACTGTAATCCACTCTACTTGAGTTTCAAGCAATCTCTAGCAATTCAAATTTAAAAATCATTCAGTCATCAAAGATATGCCGTGAATCCAACCAGCAGCTTAAATTCCCCTTCGAAATAAGTTCTGTAAAAAACTGCGATCCGTTAACAAGTAATCTCATCTTTCCCCAAACTAAGTCAATACGATGATGAAAGTTGACTATCCCAAATCCACTACTGGTGAGTAAAAGCAGTGTTGAACGTGCATAAAGTGTTGGACAAAGTGCGGAGTTGTAAGCTTGGCTGGTAAAATAGCGAACAACTTATAAAGGACCCAAAAACTGTCGCTCTTCGATCAGTGAGGCTAAAATAAAATCTCTGGAAAATAATCATTGACTATATTTGCCTTCCTAACGAACTCGGAAAGTCACAGGTGAATATTCCCTCTCTTATTAAAAAAAATTGGGAAACCTATAACTCCGAAAACATGTAATTTGAGTTTCATGATACTTGTTTTCATAATCTCACTAACTTCTCAACGACCACCAGAGAAAAAGAGCACAGAAGAGCGAAATATTGCGATGCACAGCACCGAACTGCGTCACCACAATCATAAAAATTTCTAAAATTTCCAAACAGCCTGAGTAGGGGACTTACTGCGAAATGCATATTTACTGCACCGCTCAAAAGCATACTGCGGCAAGCACCACTTATTTCTCCAAATTCTAACAACATCAACAACAGTGTTTCGAAGATATTCAAGTAACCCTCTTTTCTCGCTGTGCAATATAAGGGGCCATACAGTCGGTTTTGCTAACACAAGACAACGGATACCTCCTTTCACAAAAATTTTGAGAAAAAAGGGAGGACGGCACCTTTCTTTAAAGTATTACGGCACTTAGCATCACAAATTTACCAGACCTGATTCCCTAATGCATTCTCATCATCAAAAATTATCACATCACAAACCTTGAATTGAAATTCTTTTACAAGTAAACCAGCCAACAATTAATGCTACCACATAAATTATAAAGGGTTTGTGGATAGTGTATGAAAAAATTAATCGGCCGATAATACCCACCATTTATAAAAGTAAATAGCAACTAAAGATTTTGTAGCAATTTTCGCCGACCGGGATGTCATGGAAAAAGTGAGACCCTTTTTATGGCCAATTCCAGAACTACAGATGACCCACTTAAGTTATATGATCATTGCAAAAGTAGGCAACCTCACCCCCACCGATGGAGTTGATGTGCCCAAACGTAAGTGTCGGGGAAATCCGATTCTAGTACCTGGCCAGTGATGACCAACTCCATCCATATTTTATCCACCTATTCATGGTACTGCATAAATTCCAATACCTGTCACAACAATAAGAGTATTTTGCTGAAGGCCTCTGTGGTGATTAAGTAATCTTTGAATAAAATACCTAAAGCAATCAATGATAGCTACAATTAAAAGGGAAGATTAATGCTGAATGTTAGAGACATATTAAATCGGTGCAAAATGTGACATAAAAATAAATAAAAGCAAAAACAATATTGCATAACCCCTTGAAAGATATTTGCAGCAGCGGCCATAAAAAGTGAGTATAAGTGGGAAATCAGTTCAAAGCACACATCAATCCCATCTCATAATTCCTCAAGTCCTACTCAGATATATTAAATAGAGACAATGCAGGGAGGTGGCAGTAATCGCAAAACAAACCGAATATTACGTGGAAAAATCGTTTCCGCATTTCTGCAAACAGCGCACATAAGAGTGATGCTTCATGCGAACGTTGAAGATAATACAACGCGGTCAATTATGCTCTTTGCCATTTCACGTGACATAATTAAGTGGTCAAATAAGACACAACCAATTTTAGACGAAAACATCATTCTCAATTTTTGACAGCAATAAGTTTTGGCCCTTTCCTTTTCTCCTACCTTCTCCAATTCTCTCCCTTACTCCCCCACCCTCCCCCCCCCCCCCAAAAAAAAAACTTACTTGCCCGCAAGCCTACCTAGCAGCGCTAATTCAACCCTACTAAAGGCGAAGAATACAGACGGTATAAAAAGTAGAAGAGATGCATGTTGTGCAGCTGCAGAGATTGTTCGTCGCTAAATGTTTTTTTTTCTCTACATGCGGGACGCAAACGAAGAAAAAGGAATAAAACTTTAACACCTCATAATTCATTAAATGAAATTATCTATAATAACCGATGAACTCACAATTAGAAAATTTACTTCTTTTCTATTGTGTCTGTAAATGAGCTTTTTTCTCAAAGAAATAAACAAAATAAGAGAGAAACAACAAAAGTTCCCAATAAGAAAATGCTCCAAATTTTACTTATTTTCTATTTCCGCTAATTTTTTCAACACAATAAATATGCAACTATCCGTACAAGCATATGTAAATATGCGCGCCGTTACTGCTACGATTCAACCGGAAAAAAACGTTCAAAAAGTATCAAAAAATATATAAAGAAGGAAAGAAGGAGGAAAAGCAATATGAAGGTAGTGAACAATTTATAAGTGATGATGAATCGCACTGTGACACGCCTTCATAAAGCGGCAATTTGAGTCTCGTAAGTATGTCAACTAAAGAGTCGCTTGCTGGTAATCTGATATGTTGGGAAATCAATTCAGAGGGCGGATCATGCTTGCATGTCAACAACAATTTCCTTTAGCATCATTTTGTTCTACGTTTGTTTCTTTTAACATATCATTTTCCTCACCTTCCGCGGAGAGAAATTCCCTCATTTCACCGATAAAACAACATTCCCCACAAGAAAACTTCAACGGTGATTCCGTTCAACAGGCCATAATACTTCATCTTATAAAAGTAATCGCTAAATTTGTTCACTATCAGATGATCAGTCAACAAAGAAATGCATCAAATGCAGAATTTACCTCTCTGTTTGTGGACTGCCCCTGAGGTGTTAACCTCACCTTCCGAAGAAAAAATTTGAAAAAAAAATCCTTTCCTGCATCGATGGCAACATTGCCTTCTAGACAGACAAGCTCAAACGAATCACTATTGTCATCGCGATATTTCTATTGATGCTACGCTTCTTTTACAAGAGATTTGTGTAAACATCGATTGTACTTCAGGCAGCGGCCGGAACGAGACCGCAGTTTGTCCATTCATCTAATGGCAACCAATAAACTTCAATTGCACTTCAAAATTCAACACACGGGTGGGGCTGCACCATACCTATATCTCCCTCACAAAAGAATTCTCTAGAGTGGAGAATTTTTTGTATGTTATTATCATTGACTGAATGCAACACTTTTCATCTCACGGAAATCGATATAAAATAAAAACAAATTCAAAGAATTTTTGTATAGAATTCTATGCTTTTGTCACCAATATTATAAGACATTTGTGTTTGCTTCAGGGAGAATCTAAACAGTAGTGTCAAGAATGAATAAAAGAAATGGAATTGAATGACTGCAATAAATAATATCATAAATAGGTATCATCTCAATTAGGCAAGTATTAAAAAATATTATCTTGCTGAAGAAAAATCCACTAAAAGCTTTTTCTTTTGAAAAACGCTAGGCCGACTAAAGAAAGCTTTCCTACATCCGAAATTATTGCCGCAAATAACGGGGGAGTAGCGTTCCTGTGTTGCCATTGTAATTATGACGCTGACCGAACAATACCCTTTAAAACTTTGCAGACTATAATAGAACCTTCCATCATGACGTGCAGAACTTTTTAAAGTTTCGGCTCGCATAAGAAAAACATGAAACAAAAAGCTTAGTCATTGGTAAGTTCGTTAAATTATAGAAATAGATAACACCCGTAAAGTTATCACAACCATATTGAAATTCCACCCTTCCCTCTAACCCCCTCCCCGCACCCCTCAACCCTTCCGGGTTTATGAAATTATGGGGTATTCCATATAAAATTTTAGATTGCTTTAAGGTAATCCTTACTTATGAAGCATCACTTCTTCAGCAATCGCAAGGACCGTCAGATAAGCAATGTGTAAATAAAATGGAGTAAAACGAACGCATTAATGAGGATAACTGATGTAAATTATTTCCTGCTCTTACATAACATAACATTGAAAAGATAGCATAAAAACAAGAATTTATGCCAAACGTGTTCTGTTTTATGTAAATTTCTCGACCTCCAAACTTTAAAAGCTACTTTAATTCGCAATTAATGAATCATTGTTGAAAGGAACGGATGCAATTTGACAGCACTATTGAAGTTCAACAAGACAGCCGTTAGTGACGAGTGAATACGTGAACTCCGACACAACAGTTGTTTTGTTGTGCCGAAATGCAAACATATGGAAAAGCGCAATGTTGTTTAGGTGAGACAATGAATTCATATCAACGGGCTGCAAATCGTTGCCGCAAATAAAAGAGCAAGCGCGTTAAATTGCGCTCCATTTAGACGATAATAGAGGAAATGGCTGGTTACTTATCCAAACTGGCGATCAATTAGTGGCACAAACCTTTATTGAGTCGTAGCACGCAGTAACACGACCATTTTGTACGTCAACGTGTGGAGGCGGATGAGCAAACTTGCACTCGAGCTCAGAACGTGAACACTGACCACGCTGGAATTCTCGGCACACTTCAAGCTGCAGCCATCTGGAGTCTTTAACGTTCAACAATTGAGACATGAGACCCGTTGTCGATGTGGAGCTGGTGCCGAGCGCTGATGCTGCGTTACTGTTCTCATCATACATGGCAAAGCTGCAATAACCAACACAATATGACTCAGCACTGGTAGGCGGAGAGTGGCAGACGATGAGAGCACGCATACGTTCACGCATTCAATCGCCTACAACAGGTTACGAGGGCGTGCACACCGGCCAACCAAGCAGGCAGCCGGTCGCACGGCCCGAAAAGCGAGTTGGTACAAATTTGGGAGTGCGGAACAGCGCGAGCTGCCAACCGACGTAGTGCTGCCCATCCCATCACACTACAGTATGGAAGGGAGACAATGGCCAAGTGTGAAGGACCGACGAAGCGTATCGATTCGAGGCAGCTGGACGGCCGCAATGGCTACATCGTTCCTCTCTCCTGATAAGTCAGCCCAACCGGTTGCTGTGGGCGTTTGAAGATGCGGAACGAGACACCACCTTCACACTTGCACGCAAACACACAACAATGACCTCTGGCGCTGTGTGGGTCTCGAGCTGACCACATAGCCACGCCCTACTGTAGTTGTCTTCTTTTGCAACAATCACACATAACAAGGCAGTAATTGGCTGCCTTTGCCAATCAGCGACTCCACACGCTGTCTCACCACCGCGCTATGCCTTCGATTGCTCATTTCACCGAATGCTTTTTAATTTAGCAACCAGCCGCTACTACGGTAGCTCATAATTGATATGGCTTTCTGGAAGAGGGACTCAAAAAAACTAATGCGCCTTGTCTAAATGCATTCAGTGTCGTCGGCATGTAGCCGGTTGGACCGAGGGCCATGGCCCCAGTTGGTTGCCTGAATTGCGAAACACTTTGCCATTCGATGGGCAACGTTGGTCGTCGCCGACTAAGCCGCATTAGTGCAACGCGACCATGGTGCCCTCGGAAACGCGACCAGTTGAGAGCAAATTCAATTGGAAAGCGATCCGATCGATCACACACATACACACACAATCGCATTTGAAGCGGCCGGCGTTCCACTGATGAGAGAGAAGCGCTTCGCCAAGAAGACAATTACGCGCCACAACCGCCACAAAGCACCAATGCGCCAGCCGCATTGATGCTTTGCTTATCGTTAAAGCGGCCCTCTCGATAAGGCAAAACCTCATGAAACGATCAACTCACGCACACTAAAGAGCATAATCAAGACAACACGAACAGACCGTGCACGCAGTCACGCAGTTTGCTCTCCTGGTTGTCCTAAAATATATTCGAAACGAAGAGAGCATCGAAGCGATGCGATGCGAAAAAGAGGCAATGCAACATGCGCACCACTTATAGCGCTTTTTATAGTCGGCGTTCGCCTATTAGCTTATTTATACTCGACTCGCATGACGACTGCATGTAAAGATGCACCGTTTGCGTGTCACTTTTGCTGAATCATTAAGCGATCACTATACGCACATACATACATGAGACGGGACATGTGGCCGCATTGACTACGATACTTCCGCTCAAGAGACGCCTTTCGGCATGGTGGCATCCACTTGCATCGCAAACAGCAGCAAGCGATTACAGCTGGCAGCCAGAGAGAAGTGCCAACGATATAGAAGCTTATCCTCTGCTCATGTTTTATAAACAATGCCGCGTCAAGAGAGACTCACTATTTCCGCTTTTCACATGCAAATCAAATGAGCTCCGATCAGTTCATTTATGCACTACCCAATCAACAACGCAACCCCCACCCCACCTATCACTACACATATAACGTTTCGCCAAATATGCGCCTAATGACGTCCCATCTCCCAAAGATTTATCTGAAAGCATTAAAGAGTGGCGATATTTTTACACCACATTAACGCATCGAACTCATTCACATCAATAACAGTATGACTGAATGGATGTTGATCGGTTGATGCTGTTATTTCCATATTAGTTTCATAACACTTAATGTGGTTTAATCGAATGTTATGGCGATAATAGTCAAACATCATTGCGCACAAATATTGCATTCAACAATAAATACGATGAAATTTAGATGTGAAGCAATTTTGTGATCAATAAGAGATTTGTATAAAATAAGCGAATATAAAGCGAAATGAATAGAAAGAATGCAGTAGCAATGAACGGCACCAAAGCATCACATCGGCCGTCTATGCAAACGTGCAGTGCACTACCTTGTAAATCCGAGTCAGCCGCAATGCTTCTCTAGATCGTTCGACGGTGATAACGCACAACATCTATCACTGTTTAGCAGCGAAAGTGCGTTGTGCCCACCAGTCAGCCGCTAGCACTCCTCACACTCTCTCTTTTTCACGTTGGACGCATCGATTTGCCTTTTTTGGAGTCGCCCCGGATAGTGAAACCAGCTGATATGTTTCTTAAAACTGAAATCTCAATTCCCAACACTCGGACAACAACCGTGACTGTATGCAAACCGATGAGTGATGAGTGAGCTATCTAGTGTAGCATCACCAGCTGGTAGCAATTTCACTCATCCATCGAAGTGACCAACTGACCAATAGTTAACAGACAGGCAAGCATCAGTCAACGACTACCATCACTGTCACTTCGCATACAATGAACACAAGTCGAAGTAATCCCCTCCCGCATATGACGTTTATTCGCGTGTTCTCGAGGCACTCATTTACACGTGCTCGACGGCAATCTCCACACTCCCTTGCACACCATATATTGGCTCTTATGTGTATGTTATAGCTTGATGACTTCAACAATTATTTTTCATTTTATGCGCATTTCGGGATCGCATCTCACAGACTGGAACATCATTCTGTAACAGATAAGCGAGTACTGAGGCTATTTGCAAATAAGCTAGTCCCTTTTTGAATAATTAACTGTCACTTTATCAACCAATTAAAACTGAATTTCATCACGGCCGATTGCGACATAAATAACTCACTTTGAAATAATACTTCCCCTATGAAATAAGTAATCTTTAAATCATATCTATCGAATCATACCTTCCCTAACCGCAGAATAATAACGATGATGAGGATTTGAATCGTATGAAAAAAGATTGATCATTTTTCAAACGCTAATGTATATGTTAATCCTGTTGTCTAGATAGGCATTTCCTACGCACCAAATTTTCCTTATGCATTTTGAATGGATTGCAATTAGGACTGCTGACTGCACTTACAGACATAAACAACTTCAGTCGGTATACCAAATTCCAAATATAAAAAAGCAGCATTCGCGAATACCTGCCGATGATCTACGCCCCTTTCCCCAGCAAAAGATCGAGAGGCTGGTGAACGACTTGTAAGTAAAGTTACGTGCAGTTTAGGAGGAATAACAAAGAAGAACGATGACTTCTTGATGCGCAGTGTGGTGTGGTGTGATGATGCAACCAAGTAAAAGCGGAACATGAGTTAAACGAGGGAGCAGTGCAATGATAAAACAACGAGCATATTTGTGTCGGTAATCACATCCAGGCATAGACAGACCGATCCATGAGAACAAAAGGACGAAATGACATGTACATCCCATGGGAGTGGCAAAGTAGCTTGTGCCCGAATATGCCGCTGCTGCTTTGTCTAGATTTCGATCTGTTCTTGCAAATAAGAGTGATCGTGCCGCTGGCTGCATGAGCATTGCTTCCGGCCGTTTGCCTTTCGCCATCGCTCTATGTTGTCCCATAGTCATAGACCGCTCAATCAAGTGAAACCTCGCAAGCCACATGGAAGTGCCATTTTCTTTTCAGGTAGCCTTTTTAAACACTCCCCTTTCACAGACGCTGCCTCTTCGGTTAATAGTGCAAAACGCACTCATGCACTTTGCAAAAAGATTAAATTAACAATAAAAAACAGTATCCAACACAAATAAATCGACAAGTCGATCACAGTTTCAACAACGGAATAAAATAAGCCGATTTGCAGTGCATTCATGAGCACGACCAAATGAAGAGAAAAATTCAATCATGTCGACAATTAAGCGTAAAGCAATTCTTGCGAGTGCACATCGAATAAAGTGTGAAGGTTCCAGCACTTAATCATAAAACAAACACATCCAAAAGAGCAAAACTGAATAGGTCAACTATGTGGAAACAGAATGCGTAAACGTTATAATAGCCTATATTCTATGACTGTAGCCTTCGAATAACGCCTTCCTATGACACCTTATTGCGCTCCGTTGAAGTCGGTACTGGTGGAATGACGAAATGGTCGATGCCGGCGATAACACTTCGGCGTGAGGGCCGTCGATTCATTGGGGAATGCACAAATAGCAATGACGAAGGGCGGTTTGGTGGCCGCCATCTGGCATGTTTCAATCGGCCCTGTCTTCGCGCCCCTCTCATTCTCTTCGCTCTTCCCCCTTCCCGAAACGACACCATTGAATCGACTACACGACTATATATATTTAAATTGCTCAGCCGGTAAGTACAATCCATCTGAGAGAGTTGTGTTTGTATTCCACCAAATGTAGCATTTATTCGGTATGTATGTACACAACACGACTGCACTTTCCTTATTTCTTTAGCATTTCTTGACAGTCGCAACGTTTAGTGTTGATTTATGCAGCAATAAAACCTTCCTCAAATATTCAAATCTTACGCATTCCCCCAAAAAGGTTCTTATATAGACGCTAAACAGAAATTGTCATTTCAGTGATATTTCACCTAACTCAAAAAATGCCGCAAGACAAAACAAACACACTACAAATTTTATGCACGGAGATTTTTTGATAAAACGTCTCCTGCATTAGCTATTCTAATAAATCTAAATGAATTCTATAACTTGGTTAGCACTATATGAGGCAGCCAACCTTGCTCTAGCAACTGAAAATGCCAATCATTGCTTAGGGTCTCGAGTTCGAATCCCATCTGCAGACTAAGTCTTCACTTGTCAACAAACACTGGTTTTAAACGGACTAAAGTAGGCTCGATCATATTAAGTTAACCCCCTATATGTTTGCTGTCTCGTTCTAAATGATTTCACTTCTATGCGTTGATCGCATTATGCACCCATCAGATCTATCGCATTATGTGCCCAGCTGAACCGATCGGACCTAAGCAACAAATAATGGGGGATGAAAGTGGTAGCTTATAGCTCAATCGGTACGGTGCACCCTCGAAAAGCGCAGGATTATGGGATAGGGTCCTATCTATGGAAAAAATTTCCGCTCACCACAAAACAGTTATT
This sequence comes from Baylisascaris procyonis, assembly GCA_037389465.1. Lineage (NCBI taxonomy): Eukaryota > Metazoa > Nematoda > Chromadorea > Rhabditida > Ascarididae > Baylisascaris > Baylisascaris procyonis. The sequence goes on from JAZARR010000085.1 coordinate 120,456, forward strand.
GTCATCTGATTCTTGCTTATTTATTATTTTTATTTATTTTCATAAAACATTTTCGTATGAAGAGATAGAAACACTTTCGTCCACATTTTTCTACTTCCAGAGTGCTGAAATGGAGAAAATAAATTTAAGAAACGAAAAATAATAGATTCAAAATTATCTTCCAAACTCATTGACTTCATTTTTCAAGATATTCTTGAAGAGTAGTTCGCTAGGTCGTTTTTTTATCGGCTGTTAACTATTGGGGGGTGTGTAAATTTCTAACTGCAGCCAAAAATGTGGAGCATTCCTACAATTGCTAGAGTGACTTTTATCGCTGAAAAGTTTGCAAGGTTTTTTTCAACTCAAAGATTGATGTGAATCGAAACATTGAACAACATGATGATTTAATGGCGTTCATTGCATTTATAACCTTGTGAAATTTGAAAAAAATTATGGAAAATTTTTAGCGCACATGACCATCACTTTTATTACTGTGGTGAAAAGCGATGCAATTTTATTTCTTTATTCTCTCAGGAATGACATTTTTAAATGAACACAAAAAGCGATAAAGTGCGCTTCAGAGGGCCTATAAGTGTTCTGAATTAAGGAATTTTAAGGATCATATTTCATTAAATGAAAGCAAAGAAGTGAAAATTAATTGTGCTTCTTATTTATTTGTTTAGTTATTTCAACGTCCCAAGGTGGGAAAACATGCAAAATATGCGGGCATGAACGGCAGAAAGGAGGAGTTAGTTACCTATGAGGGAGTTAAAATTTAATGTGCGCCAACAGTAAGAAACAACTAAAGTGTACTTGGTTCAGCCAATATTAACTTAGCTTTAATCAATCGGCAATTCTGTATATTCAAAAATAGTCAAGACTGGTGCAAATGAATGGCCGATTCTGGATGAGAGTGGCAAAAAATATCTGAAACCGGAAAAATGGAGAAACAAACCGGAAAAGTCAGAAACATTCGTGCTTTATATCAGCACTGGATCATTTCGCTATGAATTTAGTGGCATGAAATGTATTGCTTGACGTTAAACACAAGTGATCGATATGCTCTTCGAAGGAAATTACCAGGCCCCAAAAGCCGTGGTGGAAATGACTAGGTGTAGAGATCGTTCAGCATGAATATGCAAATATATGACAGGTGCGCAATCCTTATTAACAGCTTGGTAGCTATTCGCAAATCAAGCTTTACAGACACCCCAAAAACTATTTCAACGTTAAAATTTATGCATGAGTTACCACTTTTATATAATTATGCAAGAATACAAATATTGGGAATGAAGGCTTTCCTGAACGCGTTTGCTATAGCGTTCACCTTATACGATTTGAAATAACCAAGTAAGAAAGCATACTAGAAAGGAAAAACCCTCCAATCTATACGGCCGCAAAACGATCTTTTAAACTTCCTACAGAACTAAGAACGAGCAAGAATCTGATATAGTGCATCCATAAATATCTCATCTATAAACATATTCAAGATTGCCCATGTCTAAATGAATTTCTTCTTTGGAAAATGTTTTGACAGTTAATTATTTCAAAAACTTTTTGGATCGGTCATCAATCCACACCAAGTTTGACCTAAAACACCAAAGATGATGCATTTCATTTTTCATCTTCATCCAAATTGCTCAATTGCTGCACTATTCTAATTGAGATTGCATCCCTAAAATCGTTTAGGAGAACGTTAATGCCAGCCGGCTGCAAATTGTCAAATTTTATGGCCTTTACTTTCATTGTTCAATATTTGTCGAACAAATTTTTCAATTTTAGTGTTTTTATTTTAGCAGAAATATCTTGTGGAGGGTGTTTAACTCTCTTTCGTCACATCTCAACTAAACATCACCCCATCGTTCAACATCGCCAAAGACAACCACAAAAATGATGACGCCTCTGCCGATGAAAGGCATCGATAAAAACCACACCACCTCACCTGCATACACCTCCCACTCACAACGATGCAATAGCCATTGCACAGCGCATCGCTTCGTGGATATTTTCACTCATGCCCACCTAGATGAACGATTCAGAGAAGAAGAGTAAAACGAAGAGAATCTAGCACAGTGGAAAGGCGTTCTGCACTGATCACGGTGGATTGGCATTGGGATTCACTACAGTGGTGGATTCTGAATGCTCTTTATTTGAAATAGGTTACGGCTGCAATTTCAGTTTCTTACTAGTTATGTTCATTTACCCTTCAGAAGGGAGTACACGCGAGATCACGAGGAAAATCACGCATCTGTTTCTGTTTGCCATTAACTCTTGCGGGTTTATTTCGAATCCTCGTGGATTATTAGCTTGCTACTTACAAAGTAACTCGCAAGCTATTTCAAATACGCCTATATTGTTTCCGATGCATCTATTTTGTCATTTAGCCATTGCTCTAAATACAACCAACGACAATGGATTTTGAAGAAAATAAAGCTGAAATAAAACTTACAACAAAACTATACTTATGGATCGCAAGAAAAGTGCGAAAAAAAGGACTGGAATAACATAAAACCTTTTTTGAGGGTATATCCCATATAACTAGATATCTTTTCCTCCTTCCCCCCCCCCCAGCACTTTTCGATATGCAAAAAAAAAACTATCACACATCTTTCATAGAATAATGAAATCATTTGAGAGAAACGAAATTTGAAAAGACATCAACAAACGAATCCGATTGCGGTAACGGAAGTGAAATGAAGGAGAGTTGCGAGTGAAAAAAAAAAGCGATACCAACAATTCCATCCGCCTTGTGTCCATCTTTCTTCTCTTCGGGCTCATTCGTTCTACGAAAAAAAAAAGGAGAAATAAAAAAAAGATTGCGTTCTGTTCGTTGGCTGTCATTTTTTTGGCAGGATCTCAACGCGAATCGCATTCCCTTTTCATTACACTATCGTTCGCAATTTCCATCATCTAGATATAATGCTGCATAGAACGTTTAAATCTATACTTAGACACGGATATGAGTAATGAGGATCGATAGGGCAATATTCTCGACGATGTCACAAACAATTCGAAACTCAATGACCACTTCAAATAAGAGCACATCATTCAACTAGTAAATATCACTAACGATGTTGGTGTTGATATAAATCCTGTTCTATGCAGTTATATGAGCTGGGCAGCAATGTTTTTGCAAAATTTTGAATAGATTCTATTACAGCTTACTTTGCAATTGCTACTCTATCCACCCCCTTCCCCCTCAAAAAATGATATTTATCAATGAAGGATTTATTGATATAAAAAATATCTATCTAGCCTGCATGACATTTAGAAAATATTTATGAGATGAAATTCAACAAAAATAGAAAACGGATTCTTAAAGAACGAAAAAAATAGAAGCAATCTTTTTTTTGCGATTATGACGTTATCACTCTGTTAAGTAAAGAAATAAAATTCAGATTATTTGAATATAAACGAATCTAAAAGAAATATTGCAGCTATATAACAATACTCTCATTGAGGAGGATTTCAGCTTTCATTGTTATCTGACATTACACAGCTATTAACATCACGTAAGCCTTTCCATGAACACCAAAACGAAACAAGCCGATTGCGAGCAAAAAGCAAATACCTATTTGAAAAGAAACGGGCCTATAGCTAGCTTACACCTAGCCCCGCCCATCTTTATGGAACGTATGCAAAATTTCACCGCCAAAAGTCATCAGTTAACCGCTAAAAGTCATATCAAAGCGGCATTGCCTATGCGCATTGATATTTCCTGAATCGCTTCATAGGACCACTTGTGACATTTTGCAGCATTATTGGCGATCTACACTAGAATAACGGGTCGTAGTGAGGGGAATGAGAGGATCAGGGAAGAGCACGAGAGAGGAGAGGTGGTGGGAACTTTATTGCTAGCAATAAAATTTATTGCAGCGTTTGCATCACGCAGCAACCATTCATAAGTAACGTTTCAGCGTGTAGAAATAAACTATTTTGCTGGCGTGCGGCAGTTGAAAAAGAGTTTCTTAAGCAATGGCGAGGTGCGGAGGAAATGTGGACGTCGCAGAAGGGAAGGGGAGGGGATGTTACGAGTTTGGAACCACCTAATTCTAATAATATTCATCACGCTGAATATGAAGATCATAAAAGAATTCTTGCCAAGAATTAACTTTCCTGCAATTTTTATTGAATATTCGAGGGGAATAAGTTGCTTTCTACGCATTTTAGAGACCCTAATATTTCAGTGAATATTTAGGTTTTGATGGAAATTGAGCACATAATAGAAATTTTTTACATCAAACTAATTGAAATTATTGTTGATACAAAGAAAAAACTTGCGATTAGAGAAATATCATCAGGAATGTTCAGAAACCGCCCTTTACTGGATCAAAAAGAAATCCGAAAAAATCCTCCGGATTCTTAAAGATGTTCAGTAAATCAATGAAAATTAGTGCGTGTTCTTCTAGATCTAAACAATAAGCATCGGATTTTGCACTGGAAACATCATTTAGAACTCAATTTTCATCAAGATCCAACGCTGTATTAAAAAAGAAAAAAACACAACATTTTTACGTCGTAAAATTAGATCAAAATTTCCAAAAGTATTTTCATGAATTCCCGATTTTTCGAAGAAAAGAAAATCCCTAGAATTTCGAGTAACATTTCCGCATTAGTGAACTCTTTGAAGGATATTAGTTACATACAGTATAATAATTACCGGTATTCACTCAGTTTTGCATATATCTGTCTATCTGTCCACTTATTTACACACTGAATTTGTTGTATACTCGATCAATATTGCTAGCAGCCATCACAACGGACTTTGCATGTTTAGTGAGACCGATATAGTGGCCGTCTGACCAATAAGCAAATCTGTATACTTCCCAAAATCCCAATCGAAGTATTGCTCGCTTAGTCCTCATCTCATTTAATACCACAATGGATTCACAATTGTAATATGATTAAGGTGATCATTTGCAAAAAAGTGAGTTATTATTCCTTTTGAGTGGTATTCTCGAGTGTTGAGAAGATTAGCTTGTATCAGCAATAATTACAATCGATTTATCTTAGAAATGCCTTCTAAAATTGCAATTTTCCTTAAATCAATCGATCATAAAAAATCACCGTCTTTTCAATTTCTGAAAATAATAGAAACTCTTAGTATGAGTTTCTCATGCAATTCATCAAACTACGTAGGTTGGTAATGACTTGATTTAATGATTAAAAAGTTTAAATTTTACACAACAATATTAATGAGGCGTGTCAAGGTGGAGGAACCAATGACAACGGAAAGTAAACGCAACATTCTCAAAAAAACAGTCCGAGAACAACACTGAATTGGAACGCTATAAATTTTAAAAAAAATGTTAGGAATGGGGAGTCCACTACGTTGCTTGGTCAATTTTCACCACTCTACAATTCTATTGACGGTTTGACATCTTTACAAATTGATCAAAAAGTTGATTTTTGCATTTCCCAATATCAAATAAAGAGCACTTCTTCTGTTTGCCGGAAGGACTTCGGGGTTTTCATGGTTCATATGTTATATCCTCATAACGAAAGAATCGTCTCGGCGAACAAATGCTAGCAAGCTCCAATAAGAAAATAAACTCCATCATGAATGTTAATGTGAAAGGAAACGCAAATAAACAACAAATGAAACAAGTTATAAAGCCTTTACCTTCTTTATATATAGGGAATTACTTCCCACATTTCTTTCAATGTTCTTTTTGCAACAAGAGCATTACTTTTCTGCCTGCTTTCTTCTTACTGATTATTACTTTATTGTTTGCACACTCATATAAAAATGTTAATTTATGTTGGAATATTTTGTGCATTTTAACAGCAACGAAGTTATTGCAATAACATTTTAATGCAAATTCATTCAAGAATCATTTCTCACTGATTGGCCATCAGGTTTTCAAGCAGCATTTCCAGCAGAAACTATTCATCAGCCATTCATCTTTCACTCAATAGAACCACAAATTTAAAGGGTTCCATATTTCTCATAGATTTTTCCTTGGAAGTTTTACAAACTAATACTGAGCAAAGAGTGCGATGAAAAACGAAAGATGATGGAAGAAATGCTACGAGATATTACGCATTCGTGCTTTTGGGCACGGGAATGAATGCAAAAAGAAATATAAGAGGTGAGCCTCAGGCAAATATAGGAAGAATTCGATGCTATAGGTTTTGTAGAGCCTAGAGTAAGCAGTTAAATAAAATATCGGTCAATTCTGGTGTCATTTCTTCACAATTGCAAACGAAGCATGCTACATTTAGAGTGAATTTGGCGCAGAACAGACTGCAGACTTTGAGCTGTTAACTAGAATGCACTAACACGCAACTACAGAGAAACTATTTGTTGTCGCACTAAGCGTCGAAGTGTTGTCCAGTGCTGACGAAAGCTACCTTGCATATTCTTCCATAATTCCACAGTGGTGAAACTGTTGGTCAACTGTGATGTTGGGATTGAGTGACTACATTATATCATTGGCGATATGAAACGTTCAATGCCAAGCGCCAGCGATTCGCATCAAATGCGTCACGTTAAGGATTCCTTAACGTAGAGTATAATAGAATAAATTTTAGAAGTATGAATAAAATACAGCAATTACTTCATGGACAACGCACAGAATACACCTTTGAACTCGACACAAATAAAGCGTTCAGTAAAAAAGGAACAAAAGAAAGATTGGCTGGAAATTAAATAAACCACCTTTTCCAATTGTTAAAAATATACTCATATGAGATTTGCATTTAGAGATGGAACTCCCAAAATTGGGAAATTACTTGAATATAATTCATCCAGTTGCGATCAATGATCAATAAATTGGTGTTTATTAAATTAAACGAAATGTTGAAAGGTAATTTTCTAAATATTAAACCGTATTATTTGGGGCCATTCAAGCAATCCGATCAAAAGAGTTACCACAGGTTTAGTGTAAAATACCTGACATTTATATTTAAACAGTTCTCAAGACATATTTCACAACTGCAATCAAAGAATGAATGACTTATCGCTTTGCGATGTCTCAAAGACCTAGCATCATTTTTCACTGCTATTGCATATTAAGGTGGCATTAAAGAAGTGCCGCTTTTCTCGTCAATCATCCTCACAAGCCGCACTCACTTACCTGACTATATTTAAGATGCAATTTGAGCAAACATAAGCCGTAAGATCTAAGGCAATCATTTAAAAAATTCTCTCTAATATTCTTGAGATTCTGCAAGAAGTTAAACAAATGGCGAATCATCAGCAAGAAGCTGACCTGATGTGCGCTTTTGCACTCACACTTTTGCAATCCCTTTTGTAATCCCGTTTTGCAGTCCCACTAATCCGCTTTCACCATATACCCATAAATTATAAAACACTTATGATTTTGCACTTATACCTGAACTAATCGAACAGCTCACACATCTCCTGCAAGAGAACAATTTTTTTCTCACAGTTAGAGTAAGATAAAATAGCAACCTATTGCGAAATGCTTGCAAGTACCTCAACCGCTTTAGACAACTAGTATTTTTTCAGGCTTGATGGAGCAGCTTAGAGGTTGGTATGAGATGTTAACATATAAGACATATTATCGAATTTTGCAAGTGGTTTCATTACTTTCCGGGATGGAAGTCTCAGATAAGCAGACAGACATACATATGTCGCCGAAATGAGCTTTGCAAATTTAAGTGCAAAAGTGCAAAAATGCATGAAATTTGCGATGGTCTGGGAAAGCATTTCTGATCGGCTAAGAAAAAGAAAAGTTTATTTCATCAAAAAAATTAGCCCAATTTTTCACTTAATTTCTTTATTATTGCATTTAAAAATGCATAAAATTTATTATTTTGCAGTCACGTAAAAATGTGAGACAAACACATTTGATCTGATTTCAACTTAACTTTGATCTGCTTTCTGCTTCATACAGTCTATGAAGGATGCAAACAACATGATAAACAATTCTGCCACTACTTTAGTATTTTCGAAAAGCACACTATATAATGCGAGATTACACCGAACATTTGGTTTTATAAGCATGTCCACAACGAAATGGACTTCAAACAATAAACCACCAATACGACTTTCCTGATGCTTCATGTTTCTACAACGTTGTGCTCATTATTCAGAATGCAAGTGATTTGAAAGTTCACCTGTAATATTCCTTTGAAGTTATAGCTAAGTCTGCATTCCGATCCTGACTCTAGAGCTTCGAGTGCGCTCCCAGAATCTTACATGTACGGCTTTTCAAAGACCTCTTCCGATACATAAATCCCTAAGATACAGTCTATGAATTTTCAAAACCGTTGAATTCGACTTTAATTCCTGTGATTACTGCGAAGTTTCAGTTCTCTTAAAGGATATTCACACCATTGCAAACATAAAATGATGTCAAACAAATGTTGCGAGCAAAAATTTTGAATTCAGCTTCGAGACATAATCGCATACTTTAATATTTAACGAGCGAAGGAGAAGTGCCAAATGACGCCATTGCTTCGCCGATGCGATTTTGCAGCCTCTTGCCAAGATTGCAATTCTCCTGCCAAGATTGCAGCCTCTTGCCAAGATTGCAATTCTCCTGCCAAGATTGCAGCCTCTTGCCAAGATTGCAATTCTCCTGCCAAGATTGCAGCCTCTTGCCAAGATTGCAATTCTCCTGCCAAGATTGCAGCTTTCTTGCCAAGATTGCAACAGTTTTGTCAAGTTTGCAATCCTTCTGCCAAGATTGCAACTGTCTTTTCACTATTCAAAAGTTTGCGACTGTGATTTCGCAATCTCGCAAAATTTGCAACGCAAGAACGGAAGCAGTGAACAGAAATTAGTTCGCTGCATATTGTATTCCTGCAACATTTCATCAGTCGTCGTTGTAGCGCCCTCGAATGCAGGTTTAAGCTCACCGATAGAGATTTTTTGGATGCGTGCATAAATTCGTAGTGTTTCGCTTACGGAGGACTGGTTCCATCATGAGCGCCCCTAAGTAACATTTCATACCTCCAGACCAATTTTCTCGTTCTAGGCAATCGCATAATTTGTAACAAAAGCCTTCATACCACTGCTTCTGAGCAAAAGTCTTATGCCCTTAGGGGAATGGCTTGAAGTTCTCGTGATAGTTCTCTTTTAAGACTACAATAAAGAATGAAACACGGCTGAATTACAACTAACAAAGGAAATTTTTCATGTCAAAAACCATCGCGTGCAAACCGAAGAAAGCATGCTTTCCCGATAGCCCTCGCTTTTTAAATTTAATTCGGTTCATAAGCGGAAGACACCATCGGAGACATCGAATTGCTCGTAGATAGGAACGTGTCGCAAATGTACCGCGCGGAAATGACGTCAATGCCTCGAGGAATGCAGTGAGTGACCGTCCATGATGCTCACCTTACTCCAAGGTCGATGAAGATATACGGAGTGCTTCAGTACAAAGCAGCCGCTTATTGATGGTTTTTATTATAAAATATCAATTTATCGTTAATAAGTGAAATGTTAATTCATCGTTTATCATTCCTATTTCTATAAATAATATTGTAGATCAAGCATCCTTCTTAATCTCATTCATCTGCATTAAAAAATTAAAATCACGTTTGCAAATATTCAAATGTTGTAGATTGCAAAGAGTGAAAGCAACGCATTAATGCGTCTTACTACTAGAAACAATGATTTCAGCGTTTTTCCAGCTAGAACTTCAAGGTAACTTATTTCCTCGACTGCTTACCGTTTTTTAACATAAAATCTCAGTTAAACTCGGAGCTATATGAGGAAATTGCAGACACATATGATATTGTTAAATAAGAGGGATCGAAGATTCTTTTTTGGCGGGGTTTTTTCAGCGAAACAAATATCTTCTGGGAATATTTAGATAACAGCATATTTGAAGTGGCAACAACTGGAAATGACAGCTTACATTCGGCTTAAAGTAAAACATCGTGTTTGAAATCCGTAAAAGCTATTCCCGCGTTAATTGTATCTTTCAATGCTCGCGCCTTCTTCAGTCGTGATCACTTAAAGCAGTAATACACCTAGAGATGTACAATGATTCCCTTAAGGTTTTTTTTTTGAATTATAAACTTTTAAAGTATCTCTTGTCGGCTTTTTAACCATTGCCATCAGTCCAAATAATCGCCACTTTACCAACAATCTTGTCTGTTTTCACCAAAAATCGGTGCCGAAAATACCACTATCAATTCCACCACTATTTTTCTGCATAAAAGTTCGGAAAAAATATGGTAAAAATGATTTATACCATTTATCGCCTAATAACCATTTTCTTTGCTAAAAACTTGAAATGATTTCTTTCAAACCTTGAACGATTGCCACTGCAACATTACAACCGAAATGTTGGAACAGTCCGATCCGTTGAATGCAAGCGTCGAGTGATGACGACGTTAGTATCACTTCCCATAATCGGTATTTTCAGCCATAACTCATAAAAAAAAGTGTTGATAAAATCTGTGTACGTTGGAGAATGAGAATGGCAAAAATCGAATCAGCTAAACGCAATGAAAAAACAAATAAATTTACTCTGCAATAAATGCTTTAAATTTAATTTTTTGATGAATTTTCAAATAATGCGGTAAATTTTCTCTAAAAGTCATCGTAGAAAGCCTTTGATGTATGAAAATAAACAAAATTCCACTAAGCATATAATATGTCGTCTTTCAGTGCAAAGTTAGAAATTCTTTTGAAATTCTATCGATTCTGCAAATTTCAAATAATTTTTAGTGAATGAAAGTGAATTGCTGCTTGTTGAAAGAGAAATTAAAGTTCAGTATTTTTTCTTAAAGAGGTCAAGAAAATGAAGGGATATTCGTGTGCCTTTAAAATCGGTTGCGACGCATTTTGCAACACCTCGAATCGGAATGCGAATATTTTGTAAAAAATTGGTCCAAACAGCTGAATCAGTTAAAATATGAGTATGTGTATAGTTGAATATAATTTTTTCACTGAGCAAAGTTTCAGCGACGCATATCATCTAATTCCTATGGGACGCCTTCCCATTTATTTTAATGCTAATGCTGTTGGTTAAACAGATGGGCTTGATTGCATGACAAACGTCAGCCTGCCTGGCGCGCTTTCTCACTTATTGCGAAAGAATCGGGGCTTTTTGCAATCGAGAAGCTAGAAAGCCAAGGTATCGTGAGCTCATCACTTAATTCCGTACGCAAATAACGACTTGCACGCTTATATATGGAAAATGATCTGTTGCTAACCTTTTCACAGAAAGTTGCACTCATTTAATCGTCGGAATGCATAACGTGTTTGTGAGATATTAGTTATAAACTAGAGTGCTACAATGCTAGTAGAACGGAGAATAAATCGTGTGTAAAAGAGATCGCTTCATACTTTAAATTATAAGCTTCAAAGGGCGTATCGTAAATATCGTTCCCCTATCACGCATATGTTGCAATGAATTGAACCTTATTCTACGCTGAAATAGAACGACGCTATGATAAGGAGTCATCATACAGTGACACCATAAATAAGAATTATAGCTGCTAAATTTGCATCCTTTTTTAACGAGAAATTCATAGGAATTTCTCTCGAAAGATGGTTAAAATTGCGAATTTCTTGACGAAAAGGTATTATCGACGAGAGGAGAAGCTTCTTCACCTTCATATTATCGCATTTGCACACAACATTTTTCAGTGCTTCATATCTCAGAATATATATTACGTATCTCCAATAACATATCTCCAATATAACATATCTCCAAACGATATGTTAGATTACAAGTTTAGTTCCCTATATTCAATGTTTTCTTGATATCAATGATTAATTCATTCTTTCTCCATATTTTCTCAATATTTCCCATCATGAGAGTAAATCTGAAAATGATAAAGTTATTAGTTGTATCGCATCACATCCAAATTCAATTCTCCTCAAACATTGCTTCAAAGTCTATTAAATTCTATGTGCATATCTATGAACGAACAGAAGGTTAAAAATGTGGATGAATATAAAACGGACCATTACATACAGTAGATTACGACAATGCAACTAAGAAAAGATCCTTAGGCGAACAGCAAAATTTTGATCTCTCCAAAGTTTTGCGGTGATTATTAACGTTTATATCGATGGGTTTTGTAATTTTTGTAACTGCGAAAATGCCGTTTTGAAAGAATTTTTTTTTAGGGAAAGAGTAGTGCATTAGGTGGACAATTTCAGAGTGATTCACTTTTTGTTGCATTCATCATCGATTTGCGTGCTCCCTCTGGCTATTTGAGTTCATCATTAAGACGCATTTGACATTTACAGAGGTTGAAACAATACTAAAAACAACGCAAATTT
>JAZARR010000086.1:0-22500 GCA_037389465.1 Baylisascaris procyonis
CTTTGGCTCCCGCAGGTTTTTGATACATTTTACACACGATGTTAGCCGCCTATTGCCGTTATCCACTGCATGCAAGACTCATTGGACACTTACTGCTAAGACTGTTAAGACATGCTAGAACAGATTTGGATGGGGCATAGAAGAAGTTCTGCACACTTTGTGAGGTTTTCGGCTGCTGTCTTCTGTGCCAGGGTTGTAGTTTGGATGGTTATCAGGGGCAAACATAACATTATGAGAAATAACTGAATTGATGCGCTCATTTTCTCGCGAATGGAGCGATGCAGCAGCCATACGCTTCGTAGAAGCGTTTTTATTGTGGTTTACTTGCACGTCCATTTGTCCCGTGCGCTTGTTTTCAACATTTTGCGTCCTTCTGGTCAGAAAAAAAACACAATCGTGCAAGACTTGCAAAAGCCGCCTAGAGCTGCTTTTACAAAATTGTCGGTAGAGAAACAGGCGGCTCTACTTTCATGCTAGCAAAACAATTTTTGTCTGTTTTATAGTCCCTGAGCCATGAAATAGCTCCTCCAATGTATTCGTGCGATTGCGCTTTCGCACTGATCATAGATGAGCAGAATACTGCAGCATGCTTTTGCATTGCTATGTTCGCTCAACGGTACCATTGAAGAAATGAACAGCTGAGTCATGTGCAATGGTATCACTATTGCGCTACCGCTGTTTAGTGAGGCCAAAAAAAATATCAGTGCAAATGACACAAGAAAAGTCTTCAGTCCACTGCCAATAAGATACACGTTAAAACTTCGTTTGAGCGCCTGAGTGTTTTGATCTGGTTTAGATGCAAGCTGTCTCTTTATAATATACTAAAAGTAGCGTCTATTTCGGGTTCATTTCTTAGTAAGCAAGGAGGTTGGCTAGGGAACGTGAATTGAATAGGCTACCGGTTAATAGCGCTAATAATTTTCTAAGAATGCCTCAGCGATGCGCACACTAGTACATGAGCAATAAATAATTTGGATTTTTGCTTACTTAAGCATGTGTTCATTTCCACCTTCATTGCTTTGAATACAAAGCGAAAAGTAAACATCTCCTTATGCTTTAGATACCAACCTAAATATATTCCATGACGTATAGGATACCTTGTCGGGACTACTGTGTAGACGCGGTCAAAACTCGTTTGGACTCTGGGTTTTGGGCCAATGTGACGCTGCCAAAGGAGGATTCGAACGAAATCAACGACAAGCAGGTTTGTTGGAAGGTGAAATTGCAAACGAGCGCATTTTTGTTTTGTAATCTGTTCACATGTATATTGTTTGATACCCCTTGGCCACGTCCAGCCCCTCAGAAGGATCGTTCGTCAGTGGAGGCCGAAGAGAAGGCGAATGGACGATGGCTTTCTTATGGATTACAAGAAACTACGAGCGCGACAATTTCGACAGTTTCGGTTTTGCTTTTATGCTCCATGGAAAGGTCAGTTGTTTCATCAGTTACAAACTTTCATCAGTTAGGAGTGAAGTTTGGGTTGGAAAATTTCTCGCTGTACTATTGGATTAGAAAATGCTCTGAAAATATTGCTTAGGCGAACTAGCTTTCTATTGGTGTGTTAATGATTGGCTAACGTAACTATGTTTGTTTTATGTTGAACCTGTTTAGCCATGAAGACGGTCATCTAGATTAATTTGGTGACCGCTTAGAAATGAGCACGCTTGGAATTTTTGACAGGAAAATTGACGAGCGGTAGGAATTTGCATGATCCATCCCGTCCGTTCGATCTTTTCAATTTGTGCATTTCATTTTAGCGCGCGAACAAAGTAAGCAAAAAAAATTGTTTTACCTTTTCTATATCGGCTGTGCATTTTTGGTGTGTATTTTTTCCACTTTATGTTTAAACTGATCGTGTGGTAGTTTATATTCGTGACCATATAATTAGTCGAGTAGAGATGGAGTAATACGCCGTGCTGACGTTTCGGTCTTTAAGCCATAGTCGTAGCACATGAACCTGAAAGTCATCATGTAAGCGCATTTCGCCATATTTCATATAATTATGAAAATTACCGCATTTATGCAAGCGAAAAAAGAAAAAGAAGAAAACAATGAATTCAGGGACCGCGAGACAGAAGGTTTCACCGATATAGATGTATTCACATGCGTAGCAACGAGCAGAATAAACATCTTTCATGCAGCAGTCATGTATATTGTTCGTAGGACATATAATACTCTTAGAAAGGTTGTAGCATGGGCGACCATATAATCGCTAGCGGGCGAGAACTTGCCGGAGTGTGAGAGGTGTTGTGGCGCTTAGTTTAGTTGAGATGCGATTTTTATTCAGGAGAAGAAGGGCTCGTCCGCAAAAATTCTCACTTGCGTAGGGGATGGAGAGGGCTTGGACCCGGATGGAAAATAAGGAAAGCGACCGTTGACGAGAAGAATAGGCTGGGCACGGCGAAGAGGTTTCCACGCTTCTGTGGTCTAGATTGAGGGACGGAAAACATAGGTGTTGACGAAGGCGAGGTGTTCAGCAGGGGTTTTCAGTCGTATATGAGACAGTGTCAGCATTACTGAGGGTGTCAGGCAGATGTCAGAAGTGATTAGAAGATTTAGATAACCAACGTATCATCGATATAACAAGTGTACAAATGGGAGCCATTTACAATTCGTAGCGTCCGTAGTAAATTGAGGGTTAGCGCCGCGTCTTTTACATCGGGGCAGCAGATGTTGGCGTCGGGGAGTGTAGGTTAGATACTGATTAACAGCTGAGGGAAATAGGCATGAACAATCCAAGTGACTGCTGCATGAGAAATGTTGTTCATTCTGTTCGTTGCTCCGAGTGTGAGTCCACCTATATCTGCGAAACTGACCTTTTCTGCACGAGCACACTACAGATCTTATGCTTAGCATGCATCACCACTCCCGCGATCGCACAATGCATGTCCAGTGGCAAAGCACGTTACGAAATTCCACAATCTTCAGGCTAACATTGCTTTCAAATTACCTGTTCACCACGAATTCACACTAATCCGCAAGACCACTGAAGCTCACCTCATAAACTCGCTCAAACTAACGACTAACGGTTGGCCGACTCACCCACCGGCACCAACCTTCCGTCTCGCGACCTTGAGTTCATCTTTTTCTTTACTTCCTTTCTTTTCTTTGCATAAAAGCGGCAGCTATCATAATTCTATGAAACGTGACAAAGGATGTTTAGATGATGATTTTCAACTTGGTGTGCTATTATTATGGCCCAGAGAGCCGAAACCTCGGCATAAAGGATTATTCCATCTCTACTAGACTTGTTGTATGGTCACAAATATTAACTATCACACCATCAGTTTAGATATGAGTAGGATAAAAACGCACATCAAAATCCACATCCGACACAGAAGAACTAAAATAATTGTTCGGCTGTTTTGTTTTTGGTCGAATATGAAATGCAAAAATTGAAAAGATCGTCTGGATTGGAACTATATGATTCCGGGCCTGAATATGTGCTCCACATCTTTCTTCCCGGACTTTAATATGTTTATGCTGACCTTAAGTGCACGATGCCGTTCTTTCCCCTTGCCCCTTCTATAGGAGTCACATATCGCAGCAAACGATCCTTCATGTAAGTTTCCCTCTCTTAGAGGCGAAACATCGGCATAAACTATCGTCATTCGCTACACGGCGGATTACATGGTCAGAAATGAAAACTATTATGCAACCATGTATGTCGATCATGCTTCTGCTAAATAACAGTATTATTATACGTGTATGTCCAAGCTAGAGTTGTAAATCTCGTTAATTCATATGGATTATAAGGTTTTATTACGACTTGTTTAGCCCTTTCAACTGTGCCGCTACGTTTTCATCCCATACAACATACGAAGCGTAGCGATTTGTTGAGCACTGGCTACCGTATGACGAAATTCCGCACTTAGAGTCTTCTTGAGCTTCTCTTTATACTATATTATGCATTATATATATATATATATATATATATATGTATATATATATATATATATATATATATATGTATATATATATAATGTATTTGCACATATTGACATTGATTATATATGTATGTAATTGCCCTGCACTATATACGTTTATTACATGTGCACATATATATCTATTGTATTTTTTCGCTTATTATGTATGTGCTTCGACTGTGACTGTACTACATATAAATATACATATATATATACATATATATATATATATATATATATATATATATATATATGATGTATATATAAATAAATATATATTTGTATTTATTGACTTACACCATTCTGTTTATATTATATTATATAATGATATATGTACATAATTGCATGTACTATATGCTGCGTTTATTATATATGCACATATATATTTATTGTATTCTTTCGTTCAATATATATGTACTAAATGCTGATTTCGGCTGTGACTGTACTACATATATATATATATATATAAATATAAATATATATATATATATATATATATAATATGTATATATATATATATATATATATATATATATATATATATATATATATATTTAAAGATTCGCTTCTCCTCATTGCAGATCGGCTTCTAAGTCTTTTGCCAATCGGTGGTGTCCATTCTGTTATTCGGTTCACCAGTCGTCACTTTCAGTTCGGATATCTTCGCCGCCCATCTAAAAAGCCGCAGGAACCAATTGGATCAGAAATGCACTGATTCGAGATAAGTAAAAGCGATATGGAGAGACATTCATTCATATTGAATGCTATGTTGATTGAGATCAATAAATAAATATATATTTAATACGTATGTATATATAATGTTTATATATGTTATATATATATATATATATATATATATATATATATATATATACATTATATATATATATATATATATATATATATATATATATACATATCGTGTATTATATACATGTGTATATTTAAAGAATCGCTCCACCTCATCCCAGGTCGGCCTCTACTTCTTTTGCCAATCGGTGGTGCCAATTCTGTTATTCGCTTCACCCAGTCGTCACATCATTTTTTAAATGGTTAGCTCTTAATTATTGTTGCATATTCCGTCCATATTTTGTTCGTCGTTGTCAAAGATAACTCTTTTCTTCATCACTTCCGTGATATGTGAACAACAGAATCCAAAAAGCAATTTCCATGAATAGAAGGCATTGATAAGCCAGCTAGCGGTATAATTTTTACGGAAAATCTTCTTTGCCAGAGTAAGTAGTCTTTGCTTCCTGTCTGCTTCTTTTATTGGCTTCTAATCCTCATGGGCAACCGAGGGTCCTATGCTAGGTTGGAGAAACTAAGTAGTGTTTCATTTCGAGATATGAAGAAAGCGCTTATTTATTCATGCATTGTCGTAAGGTCCTCTGTTTGGGAGCACTGGGGAGGGGTGCAACTCTCGTTGATTAATCCTATTCTCTCTGAACCAGATCCGTTCATTTTTTGTAATCTCACTACAAGCTGACATATCAAAAATATATAGCATAAGTTATTGTGAAGGCACTAATTAGATAAGGAAGCGATTTGTTCGCTTTGAATTTGGAATATGATTTCTTCTAGACATATGCTTGTGATTTGCTGCACAATTCTTCGCCATGTTTGCTACACAATAGTCAATACCATTCTCCACTAGCGTTTAACATTTCCACAGATATTTGCAGATTTTAAGAAACTGTTTTCGCTCTCTTTTCTTGAGCTTCTTCTACGCATGTTTTTTTCTTTTTTCAAGCATAATCTCATCCGTAATGACTGTTTAATTAGTTATCTTTCGCATCAATTTTGATTTATTATCTTCTTTATCATCCTTGTTTTACAAGTCTCGAATCTTCTTCCAATCATTTGTGTTTTGTGCGTCATGACATAAACAATACTTTTGGAAACGCTTTGCTAGGCTAGAATTGTTCGATACTGTTGCTTTAGTTTTCTTTTATGAGTCTAATGTTCATTTTAATGACGTATTTCATATCGAGTTCGGAGCTACTTAATACTTTAGACTTTTGCTTTGATTGGAATAATTTTGTGTTGGTTGAAGTCAAGAAATCAAACTTTTGCTACCTTTATTTTTATTTTATATTTAATTAGAAATGCAGAAAAAGTAGTTAAATCTTGGAGCTTCGATTTTCATTCGTTGTGAGAAAAACTTATTGGTTTTATGCTTCCGTAGTTTTTCAGAGTAGAGAATCTACAAGTTCATAAATGAAAGGTACGAAACTGTTTCCACAACGTCATAGTTTGCCACTTAGTTGATTTATGGTGCAAAATTATGCCTTTATCTCGAATCGTGCTCTGTTTTTTTCAGTGATGTGAGTGCTTCTGCTTCGCTGCGGCAACTTACGTTGATGAGCAATGGACACGTGATCGTCGAACTATTTAAATTTTTTGAGGGTCGACATCTTCGCCTCTTCATGCAATCAGAGGTTAGCACTTGCTGTTTTTATCACCTCCTACTTTCAACAATCATCACCGAGGATTTCAGTCTATTTAATATGTGTTCCTTATTTATTGGGTAGAAGGTAGGGTTGAGGTAAAGGATCGAAGCGTTTATGGATAAGAGTTGAGATGTGGATACCATTTTTACTTCATCACATACATCTCAGCAGATTTTAATTCTCACTAAAAATTTTCATCACCAAATTTTTTAGGGCGTACATTCAAATTTTCCCTGAGCTTTTTTCTAGAGCTTATTGCCAAGAAAGAAATTTTAGAGACCTCCTTCTATATGTGAAGGTAATAAATGCCGCAGGGATGTGAGTATCTTGCGCAAGTAAATGTGGAAGAGAGCGCTACCACCTGTTGTTTTGCGGCTTTCGGAGAAGGTAGTAGGACCGGGACAGAGGGAGGGCGTATGGCGGTTCTCGTTCTTATGGGAACTTATTGTCAGAGTTTTACATTAGTCTATTTACATCGAGCCCTATTAAAGTTTTTTCGTTCTCTGGTTTATAAAGTGATAGAAGAGTAATGGATTTTATTAAAAAAATCTGCAGAGCTTTATCCTGGCAGTATTTTATTAGGCAGAAACTTTTTTTTTTTCATTGAAAGGAATGCTATTCTATTTGTAGTTATTCAGTCATTTCGTAAGTTGCCTTTATTAAGCGAGCAACTTTCTCATTACCAAAGCGAGCTTTGAAATTTTAAAGTTGATCTAAGTGCGGTTCATTTCGCTTGGAACTACTAGTTAACGGCTTCATTTATATTAAACTCTAATGTTCAAGTTCACTTTTATTTGGTGATCACACGATGAAAAGTTTATTGTAGTGGGAATATTTTTGTCGAAAACGATCACATCGAATTTCGATGGCAGTAAAAATATAGATGAAATCAAAACAATAGAGACTTAGCTCTTAGCTCATTTACTTCTTTATCGTTTTGAAGGTGGAGTTCAAGAGCGTGATCGTTGTTTTGTCCTAAGGGATGGGGTCACAATAGTCTGGAATGCAATATAAAATATCTCACAAAATTTCAGAATAGCGAAATTCTCTGGATCGTTGAAGCGATGAAACGCCCGAATCAGAATGTAGCAGTGGTAAGAACGCTGTGGAGAATGACAAAGCGAATGGACATCGATGGAAAAAGGTGTGATCTTAATTCATACTGTTGAGAGTATATTAGCTCCTTCTTTCATGAAATTTGCTCTTAGCTGAGAATATAAGTTTCATATCTAAAGTCGGTCGTGAAATTTACTCAAATTTTGGAAACTTTTGTTAAAAGAATTGAAAATATTTTATCCAAACAGTTAACACTTTTGATAGCGCATTTGCTTGAATGACGCATATTTTCAGTTAGCGGATACTTATGAAACATTTGTTTTAGATCAAAGGCTTTTTTCGATTATATTTCCCGTAAAAAAATCGGCCTTGCATACGATGAGCAGAGCTGAATGAAGAAGGCGATTGAGATAATTTACATTTGCAGGTTGATCCCTAATCTGTGGTTTTTTCAATCTGTAGTTGTCTTTGTCATACCAGTGTACTAGATGTGCGTGGCAAGTATATCGTTAATGTTCCAACTATTTTCCTGCTCATCACAGAATAAACCTAAGAGGGAGAGAGCTGTTGGGTTTTTAATTCTATCATTTTTTGATTAGCAGTTAGCACAATTTTTGAGGGCCTTGTTTACTTCTATATCAAGTTGGCTTATCGAAGGTAGTGAATGGCGTAATTTTCTTCGTTTCAATGCTGAAGATAATTCAAACGAGATATTTTCTGTTCATCGGCTGTCACTAAGTTGCATTGAGCAATAAGTTTCAATCATGTCAATTATTCGAGTTAAAACAGTTTAGACGATTTTTGTTGTGGTGAACGAAATTTCCATCACTCAAATACTTTTTTTTGCAGGCGCCAGAGGCTTCGTTAGTGGCAGTTTCGGTTACGAAACAAACGTCACTAGTGGAAGTAAGAATTTTTAAATTCTAATATATATCGCCTCTTTGACAAGGGAGGATATTGTTCATCGTTCGAGGTAGAAGAGTTGAAGAAAGCCATTCTAAATGATGCTAAAAAGATGTCTTTTATTGAATTTATTTTTTTTTTTAATATCAGTGGGATGATGTGAAAAGAACCTTTTTAAACAACATTCTTTCAGAGAATTGCATTTTTTCCATCTTTTATTTTCCATTTTATCTAGAAAATAGTATCAGGCATATCTCTAAGTTTTCACTGCGGAAATTTAGATGTGGCGAACATAGTGATGTAGTTAATGCTCGAACTTCACCGATTTCATAGAGGGTGAAATGAGTAAGCATTTGCATATGGCGAATCACCACCGCATGTATTGCGGATTGTTATTCACACATGCTTTTCGTTTGCTTTTCGAAGCATTTCATCGTGCGAGCTCTCAAGTGCTTTCCCTGTGGTATTAATCGAGTGTTTTCAGTTCGGCAGGGATACCGATTGACTGGTGGAATGTTGAAATGGGCTCAAAAGAAGCGGCTACGATGGTCTTATTCGAGAGCTACGAGCCTATCAAGTACGAGTCAGAGAGCGAAGTGATAATGGATTCCCGCTTTCTGTTTCTATATTTTGCAATTGTATATGAGGCATGCATTTTTTGCATTTTGTGTTTCTTTGTGATTTTCTTCGTGGTTCTTGTTGTTGCTTTTGCATGGTGTTGTTTCACCTTGTGATTTCTGGTTTGATTGCTGTAATGCTTTGTGTTTCGCCGCTCTCGGTACTTTAACTGGGAATTTTGTTAATGGCTTTCTGGAGGGGAGGGAAGGCTGGTTTCAAATCGAAGTAGCTGAATCGAGGGTGGCGTTGGTTAAAGATTTGCCTGTGTCGTGGTCACACTGAGTGAGGCCGGTGAAACAGTAGGCCATCGTCGCGTCCAGTGAATAAGGGAGTGCGTCGTTCCTTTAAGGATCGCACTGGCGTCTCTGCAGCACAGCGGACCGCTGAGGGCTGCCTCCGCAGGGATATATTGTTAGGTTGCGCGGCATCAGATTAGTTTGTCAGACAATCTGTGTAGCAGGGTTGCAGTGTAACTTGTCTTATTCTGCCTAAGGGAGGCCGAAATTTTAGCAGTTTGTTGAGGTATTGCGGGCATCGGGTTTTTCGTTGAGCATCCCTGTCCTTTTCTCGCTGCAAAAGCTACCGGAAGCGGTACGGTTTTTGGTGTGGCGGGGTCCTGACGCTCGTCTTTGGTTTTCGCAAAGCTTGACAAGTTCACGTGTGGCAAGTTTTGGCGGCTTTCGGGGCTGCTAAGGTGTGCGCTTTCGTTTGCGTGTAGGTGGTTTATAGCGGCGCTTGGTCGTTGGATTTGTTAGATTTTTTGATCTGCACGCAAAGTCTTCGAAGACACTGAACGGTTGGGGGAGGACAGCGAAAGTTTGACCTGCATGCCCTTAGTGGTAGGGAGAATTTTCGAGTTTACGGGGCGACTGTGGTAGAATTTTTGATCTACCCGTAGATAGCGGTATATAGGGTCACTCAATAGACGCGTTCAACATCCTTAGGCGGCATTCATATAGGCACCCGAAGGGCGGCAGGGCAATGAAGTCTTGACCTACATATGGGCACTCTTTTGAGGCACAAGGGAGTTGGCCATGATAAATTTGCCTAAGCGTGGATAGTCTTTGGGGGCGGTCGGGAATTTTGTTGATACGACGAACTTTTTGATCTGCATGTTGGTAGTTTCCAGGGAATTTGAGCGCTAGTGTGATGGATTTTTTGGTCTACACATAAAAGCCATTTGACGGCATTTGATAGGTGGAAGTGGTGGATTTTTGAATTACATTTATATTGTCCTTCGTGACATTTTGATGGTAAAGGGCCGAGGGTCTTCCTTATAAGTATTGATCTACTGCTGGTCCACATCGGATGTGGCTTTCGGTGATACCCAGGCATTGCTATTGATTCGAGCTCTATGAGTGAGAATCTATTGTCTCCTATTCCGGATGCATTCTCGTAGATCTCGCATAGCTTATATCTAAAAGGATGTAAAACGGCGAAAAATCATAGAGTATTTCCGAGCACTGTACTATGATGAGGAAGGTGCTTCGCCATCCTGTCGTCGTTCAGCTCGATAATAGCTGCTTGAGCTGGCGAATGGGATCTGAAGTTCCTTCCACCAGATTATTGTAGAGTCTGTATTTGTCTAGCAAAAACACAATGCTCGCAACATAGAGTGTAATACCTGAACACAACTTTCGGTGTCGGCATAACTACATCTAATATCACACTTGGAAGCAAAAAGAATAATAAGCGTATGACAATTAAGAGAGATAGATGTGCGTGGTGCTTCATGGGTGAGTTAAAGCGTATAATCAAATTATCCTTAATCAATTACGGAAATGATTAGCATTAGACGCAGATGACTGAAATTTCTTTCATCGACATTTTTAAACAAAATTAAAAACCAATGATTAAGCTTAATTTGTACCTATTCAATAGAATGATAGGAAACCATGCATAACAATTTCACGCCTATGAATGCTATGAATTTCATTTTTCAATAGATGACATTTGTTGTTAAATGTTGACTACGCACGTGTTCGTCTGTCAGCATACGTTATAGCAAGCTTCTCGGATGAACATTCAGGCAAAAGGCGTGATCCTGCCAGTTGGTGCAAGCATGCGAGCAATTTTCTGTCTAAAACCTTTGGGAATGTTCTAAGAATCTTGCGCAATATGGACAAAATCTGTTCCGAATGAAGGCCGCCTCTACGACAGCGTCAGTTAGAATTTCTACTGCTGTCCACAACTCTAAGATCTGGGACGATGGCAGTGGGAAATGCCATTCACTCTTGAATTATAGTGTGAAAACTAAGAGTTTCTGCCTGGCCATGCTCAAACGGTTCAGATGACCGCCAAACTTGTAATCCATGTGATCTGTCAGATACTATACCACACATAATCGCCTGAACACCTGCGCGGAGAGATTGTGATGCAGGAGGCAACTGTCGTTTATACTACGCGTTTAGTGAAGTGTACAGGCGGGAACCAAATTGTTTGTTGTAGTAATTCAAGGATGCTTCGACACTGCATTTTTGGGGAAGGACGAATACCTATGACATTCTCTATAAGATATTCGGTATTCTACAAAATGCGAATAAATCAGAGTTTATGTTTTCACAGATGACGGTGTTTAGAAGGTGGCACTCGAAAGGTCTCATTTAATTCTTTACAGTTGAAAAAATAATTAGTGATATTCATATAGATATGTATGTCTATAAAATAACTATCCTATTAGTACACAATGAGCGAAAAAATCATTAAAGAGCATTGCCTCAATTTTCTCAATATAGTATCGCCCTGAAACGTTCACTTCTTCCTTGCATGTCGCGCATCCTTCGCATTACTTTCCCTCTCGTCCAGGCTCCAAACGGTTGGGAGGAGCCGGGGATCGATCCCGGGACCTCTCGCACCCTAAGCGAGAATCATACCACTAGACCATTCAGCCAACGTCACAGCCGAAACATCTTCAGGAACGTCGAAAACACCTCCATAACCTGGAATATGCCACTAGGTTCAATATTGTGTGGGCTTCAAGGTTTCACTCATTCTCTGCATCCTGCGCATACTTCGCATTAATCCTCCTCTCATCCAGGCTCAAATAGTTGGGTTGAGCCGGGGATGGATCCTGCGGTCCCTCTTGCCCCGAGCTGGAATCAGACAGCTAAACGCCGATGCATGAATGAATTAACGAATCTTTCTCGGAAGGCAAACTTTCAAATTTTCGTCGATAAAGTTTCTGAAAATCGATGTTTTTGATTAGAACTCAATTGAACTGGGACTACGACGTCCAGAGGAAACGAGATTGTGGTTGAGACTGGATTAGTTTTGAATGGTGTTGGCTTCAAGTGGAGAAACACCTCGGTTGGAGGCTTACGATTTCGAAATGTTTGTACAGGTGTACCTGCTGAGGAATTTAGATTCCCCTGGGGGTTGAATTATTTATCTTAATACCTAATACCTAATCTATGTCCTCATATAAATGAATTAAATGACAACGCTATGATAGTGACGACTGATTAGTGAAGCATACTCATGGAGAGCGAGTGTCATCGAGGATATGATCTATGTTCTCAAATCCCTATCGTGTTTTCACTTCGCTTGCTGCTCTATCCTGTCCGCCTATCTTTATGTTTTTCCACGTTTCACATCAATCATCTCACGTCTTACTGTAGTGTATCGTAATGCATCTTATCATATGCGTTAGTCAGTAAGCGAATGAAACGATTTCATCAAACAAGTCACATGATGTGAAATTTCAAGGAATTTTCGAAAATGTCTATAGAAGTAATGTCCTTTATTTCGAGAGAAGTAACACTTTTCTCGATTGTTGCAGTAGTGGTCGACAACTCCACAATTAGCAAACATATTGATAGCTTTATTAGCAGATATTTTTTTAATGCATCGCAGTTACAGCCTCGCTTACAAATAACGCTCTTTTTTTCGTTTTGTCACGCGCAGTGGAGTTATCAGTTGCGCGGTCTTTTGTGACCTATGACCTGAGAGCAAGCGCGCGATTATCGATTAAATGCTTCGTAAGCAAGAGGAGCAGCATCGTCGCCTCTGGCATGTTTGCAGGCGTTTCGATGCGCTCGGCGGAACGCTGCGTTTCTTTTATTTAAAGATTTATATATTTATAAGTTAGGGATTTATGCTTTATTAGGTTGATTTTTGTCGGTTTTCTCGGGATTCGTTATATCCGAAGCAGTGCAGTTTTCGTTTGTGTTGCATTCTTAGGTAGAGATTAGGAAGAAAACAATTGTGAACTGCCGCTTCGTTGACAGTGAATTTTATCATGCAGTATGGGAGAGCGGATTTCACGCTGAAGCAAAGAGGCTTTTAATTATTTTTTCGATGTTTCATTCTACCAAAAATATTAAAAAAACTTTTTAAAGAATGTTACGGTCATCTTAAGTGATTAAATCATATGGTGATAAAATCTCCTCGTTGGCTGAACAGTTATGAGAGGTGGAATGATTCTTCTGAAATTGTTGAAAAATGAAACCATTCTTAAAATGTCTTTATAAACCGTCTTTGTTTTTCTCTTTGTCGATGCTCGTTTTCTTCATCTTTCCTGCTGGGAAACTTGTCCGAGGTGAACTGCACATCTGGAAAAGAACGTTATTCATTTTTATTTATTTGTTGTCTTTTATTGGCTCCGTGATTATTATGTATCATTCCGTTTATTGAAGTGAACGGAGTGTAGTTTGCGAATATAGCTTATGTGAACGACTGATCTCTGCCAGAAATATGAACAACAGCATGAAGCGTTATATCCACGCAGTCTTGCAGGTGTGCTACGCAGACGGAGGAACATGATTACCCGACGAGTATGGACTGACGACCAGAGATTTGAAGAAGGAATCCGCGAAGAAGGACCTATATATGATGACTGACGTGACACGTATGAGATGTTCGTTGAATCGAACCATAGAAGAATGGATCACGGCAATGTCACTGTGGCGCAAGATAAGTCACTTGAAATTTTTCATAGCAACTTTGGGGAGCGGATGGGATATTATCTAATCTTCGTTGCTCCCCATTACTTCTTATGAAGCGAAGGATTCCACAATAGAGGTCTTCATTTTATTGAATTGTATTTCCTCTCTCAAAGTGGAATCCATCTCCTTTCCATCATCTTCCCAAGTCTTTCTGAGAAATTTGCAGTCTTACGGCGTTCATAGAGTTTATCGGGTGAATTTATTAAATCAAACAAGTCGGCATATGGATAGGGTAATTGACAAGATTGGTGGCGTTTGATTTTCCTCTTCCTTACTAGATATTTGGAAGTTTTTTTTGATGCTATGGTGGGTATTTTCACATAGTTTTTCTGTGCGGAAAGGTTTTTTTTCGGTTTAAAAAAAGTTTATGTAGTTTTCTAGAAATTTGAAAAGATTTACCACTAATTCACCGACCGTGAAAAGAAAGCCAATTTTATCAACTGCCATATGCGTATGCCGATATTCGTGATTAATTTAAATCAGTTAAACTCTATGATTTCTGTAAGATTGCATGGTTGGTCTTGGCAGATTAGTAAGTGAAAATGCTGAGTGTGAAAATTAGCTGAATTCAGCTACATTTGAGCACCGTCAAATCGCTCTTCCCAAGGAAAGGCATTCTTACTTTACTTAGGTGAATTTGAATTACTGTGGATCCATGCATCTTTTACGTATGCCTCACCCTGTTGTGACGCCGTTCAAGCGCAGTGGTGCGCCAATCGTGCATAGAAGAGCAGCTTTTCGACACTCATTTATTAATAGAGATGCACGTATTGTAGTATGTTCAGCCACATTTCGCGCCACTTCAGTGGCTTGAATTCGTTGAGATAGTGAAGTATGCATTGTGATGTAACTGGAAGTGTGCGGTAGGAATTATAAAGGAGTCAAAAAAAACCTGCAGTGGATGGTTGTTTGTGATGTCAAACAGATTTTGTGACAGTATTCTTTAGGTTTACTTTGCTCCGGCTGAGCCATCGAATATCTCACTGAAGGAAAACGAACAAATTTTTGAAAGAAAGATTATCCCACTACATTGTTCGCTGTTATTTTTGAAATAAAAAACTAGTGGAATTAAACTTGGTAAAGGGAGGTCTCATTATTCTTCTGTAGATAGCGCCGCTGTAGTCGGAGCGTAAAAAAGCGAAAAGGCCTCCTGAAAGATAGTTCGTTTTTACGCACCCAGTGACCGATAAATTTGTGGCGCAATAACATTTATATTATCGGCCAGGATATTTCTGGCTTGAAATTGGAACATTTCAGTCCCGAAATAGACTGGAGAAATCACAGTGCGAACAGTTACAAAGTTGAATCTCATACTGTTCCGCTTATAAGTTGTTGACTAATAGTTCAATTAAAAGAAATAGAAGCATTCATTTTACTTTGCATTGTATGGCGCAAAATTTCTGCAAAGAACCATTGGGTGGCGGATTTATGTGCGCCTTATTTTCTTTTTTCTGCTCTGTGTACATTGCTGGTTAGTTGTATACAGGTGCAGCTGTAAAATTCTTCACACCCTATAGCTGTGATGAGGCAGCATTCCTAATTGATTTATTTTTTTGCCTATACATATTCTGCGTGATAATTTTTGGCAGTCGACAAATTACTGGAGACTTGCTCTGATTGAGCTTCTCTACGGTGTCCTCAAAGCCGCTGAAAAGGAGTCATTAGGCGAAGATGCCAGCTCCTTAGCGGTGACCTGTGGAGATTCCATTTCACCGTTGAAGGGAGACATTGGGCGTGACGCCAACTCTTCAACGGCTGCCTATAATGACTCCATTATGCTGTTGAAGACGAGTCATTAAGGCCACGCCATCACTCAACTGAGGGTCAGTGACCCCGTTGAGATGTTGAAAAGGAGTCATTGGGCGGTAATGCCAGCTCCTTAATGATGGCCACTAAATTGTGCTCCACAGGTGTCCTCCTGAGGACTATTCTATGTTGAGGAGGTATGAAGACTTACAGCTGCACACTTCAACATTTGATTCGTCATTCCATTGTGTGAAAAAAAAGAAAATACGGCGCAGGGAAGGGGTTTGAAATCGCAGATGGTGCTGAATTATTGCAATGTGAGGTCATTAAGTGATTTCCATAGCCATTCTGGATCATTCACGGAACAGATGGGTGTGTGAATTATAAATGCAAATATAATATCGACACAAAATATTGATGAGTAGGTAGAAGGGTTGAGTATGTTGTTATTAATCACCCTGGAGCTTCGAATTTGTAGCTGTTCGTATTATGATTTTTTAAAACTAAGTTGGGGGTGAAAAGTTGCAATTTCAAGCCCAAAATATTCTCACACATAATACGAATATTATTGCGTCATAAACTTATCGGGCACGGGGTTGCCTCAATGAGATATTCGATGCTTAGCTAGAGTAAATTAGAACTGAATATATACAGTAAAGATCTGTTTGACATACCAGCAACCACCACTGCAGAGTGTTTTCGTTTCATGTTTCATTCTTATTGTTCATTTTCCTTGCATCACAGTGCATACTTCATTTGTCTCTTCCATTCCATGCCATCGTGGTTGTGCAAATTGTGGCGGGCATACTGCAAAACCTGCATCCTATTACTTAATGAGTTTTGAAGAGTTTCTTCGCTTTGCACGATTGGTGGTTCCTCTGTGCTTCAGTGGTGTCATCATGGTGAAGTGTATGTGAGAGGTGTTGTATGCGCAGTAGTTCATATTCATCTAAGTATTGCAAGAATGCCATTGTCCTCCAGTAAGAGCGATTTAGTGTGCTATGTAGTTGGATTGGGCGAATTTTCACGTTCATCATTCTCGTTACATTGTGCCAAACCTTTTTTTAGGGTCTTTGAGGGAAATGGCGGTGAGGAATTTGTTTCTGCTTTGAACCGTTTAACTGTCCCAGTGATGAGGGGATTGAAATTTCGAGATTCCTATTTTATTTCGAGTGCTTGAAATTTTTGTTTAGATCTGAGCGATAAAAAAATAAGAAGCTTTTCAAGTTTGGAAACCTTTTGGTGTCTTTATGAGCAAGAAACAATTTGAAGTTTTGATTTTCGTTTTGTGAGGAAAACTTATTGGTCTAATGCTACGGTAGCCTTTCAATGGTACAAAACCTCCGATTTCAAGTACTACGATGTACGAAATTTTTGGCATTGCGTCTGGTTTGCAGCTTAGTTGATTATGGTGCAAAATTGCGCTTTTGTCGCTAACCGTGCTTTGTTTTTCCAGTGATTTATCGAGTGCTTCTTCTTCGCCGCAGCTTATGACGATGAGTAATGGATAAGGTGATCGCCGAACTGTTTAAATTTTTTCACAGATCGACATCTTCTCAATTCTGTGCAGTCGGAGGTTAGCAGTTGTTTTATCACCACCGAGCTTTCGATGATCATCACCGAGGTGGTTTCATTCTATTCAATATGTGCTCCTTATTTATTGTGGCAAAGGGCGGGATTGGGTTGAAAGATGGAAGGACTTGTTTATAAGAGTTTAAACGTGGATGCCGTTTATGCTTCATGAGATACATTCCAGCAGATTTTGATTCTCACAAAAAATTTCCATCATCAAACTTTTGAGGGCGCATAGTCAAGCGGTGTCTGTAATTTTTTCTGAAATCTTCTCGAAAGCTTATAGTCGACAAAGAAATTTTAGATGCCCTTCTTCGATATGTGAAAGTGGTAATTGTCGCGAGTATGCGGGTATCGTGACTGAAGTGACCTCTGGTGTTCATGGAAGGGAGCAAGACGATTTGTGGCGATTATCATTTTTGCGGGAAACTACGTTGCCAGAGTTTTACGCTGGTCTGTTTACATCTTCCTTTGACAAAATGTTTCATATCTGTAATTTGAAGTGACAGAAGAGTAGCGGACATTGAAAAAATTTGCAGAGTTTAGTCCTTGCAATATTTTATTAGGCAGAAACTTTTTGTTTTAGCTGAAGGCGAATGCCATTCTATATCACTCAATTACTTCGTAAATTTTCATATTAGGCGAGGAACTTTCTCATTAGCAAAGGGAGCTTTCGGACTGAAAGTTTGTCTAAGTGCGGTTCCATTTCATTGGAAGCAGTAATTTACAGCTTCATTCGTATGAAATTCTAACTTTCAAGTTCACTTTTATTTGGTGGTCACTTGATGGAAAGTTCATTGTTTACATCGAATTTTAATGGAAACAAAAATATAGAAAAAAGCGAGGTAGTAGAGATTTAGTCCTTTGTTCACTTATTTTGTTATTATTTGGAAAGTGAAGTTCAAGGGCTGATCGCTGTTTTATACTAAGGGGTGGGCTCCGAGCAGTCCATAGTTTCGAATTCACTTCTAGTACTTCAGAATATACAAAATTTCTTTCTATCTGGAATATTAAAAAAAATATTCCACACAACTTCAGAACAACGAATTCACTGATGGTTGCAGTGACGAAACACCCAAGAAGGGAGCAGTGGTGAGAAAGCGGTAGAATGTGACCAATCGAACGGACTTCGATGGAAAGAGGTTTGATCTTATTTAATGCTATAAAGAGTTTATTGACTACTTCTTTTTGCTCTTAACTGAGAATATAAGTTTTACATATAAAGTCGCATGTGAAATTTAAACAAGGTTAGAGACTCCGGTAAAGAGTTGATAACATATTTTATCAAAACGATGAACGTTTTTGATGACATATTTGCCTAAATAAGGCATATTTGCAGTTAGCGGATGCTCATAAAATGTTTTTTTTAGGTTGAAGGCTTTTTAGATTACCTTTCTCAAAAAATTTACCTTGTATACGATGAGCAGAGTTGAATAGAGGAGGGAATTAAGAGAGATTACATTTGAATCGTGATCCTTGATCTGTGAACTTTTACAATTTTTAGTTGTCCTTCTCAGGACAGTCCTTAATATATCAGACAGATTAGCATGGAAAGCATTTTGTAAATATTTCAGAAGCGGCTCTTGTAATTTCGATTCTATTATTTTGATTAGCATTTGGCACAATTTGTGAAGGCCTTGTTTATTTCTATATTATGATCAGCTAGTGTGATTGTAGTGTGTGATACAGTATTAAAATTGTACAGCCATTGCAAATACAATTTACAGACCATTCGATTACAGTGCACTTCACATTGATCGTTAAATGGTAAATAGTTGCCCGTATCGACAGTAGTAAATGAGCTTGTTTTCTTCGTTTCAGTGCTGAACATAATTCAAACGTAATATTTTTTGGTTCATAGATTGTCACTAAGTTGGCTTGAACAAGTTATTTCGGCTATATTAGCTGTTTGAGTTGAGACATTTTAAATGATTTGTGTTGTGGTGGATAACATTTCCACCACTTAATGACTTTATTTTACTGCAGGTACCAGAGCTTTGTCAATGGGCAGTTTTGGTTACCGAACATACGTCCTTAGTGGAGGTAAGAATTTTTAAATTCTCTAAAATGTCCCACTCCTCATACAAGGAAAATTTATTCGTTGTTCGAGGTAGATGAGCTGAAGAAAATCATTCTAATTGATGCAAAAGTGTCTTTTAATTTTTTCTATAGCAGTGAGATAATGTGA
The DNA here is from genome assembly GCA_037389465.1 of Baylisascaris procyonis. Lineage (NCBI taxonomy): Eukaryota > Metazoa > Nematoda > Chromadorea > Rhabditida > Ascarididae > Baylisascaris > Baylisascaris procyonis. The sequence goes on from JAZARR010000086.1 coordinate 19,403, forward strand.
AAACAACTTTCTTGAACTACATTTTTCATAGAAAATTGTACCTTTTCCACCTGTTATTTTCCATTTAATATGGAAAGCAGTACGTAGCATATCTCTAAGTTTTTACTGCCGAAATTTGGATGTGGCAGATTGAATGAAGTAGTTAATCCGAGGTTGGCCGAACCTTACCGACTTTTATAGGACGGAATGAGCTAGGATTTGCATGTAGCGAATTAAAAACGCATAAATTGCGAAAGGATTGTCATTCACAGACCCGTAAATTTTTCTACGTTTATTGAATGCTTCCTTTTGCTGTTCGAAGCATTTCGTCATGCGATTTTGTCCAATGCGCTCGTAAGTGCTTCCCGTGTGGTATTCATCAAGTGTTTTCAGGATAGCAACAGTACGGGCTAGGCGCTAGCGTAATGAAAACAAGCGAAAGAAGCGACTTGGATGATATTGTCGAAGCGCTATCTGGACAGACGAGTCTCAGTGATGATAGCTTTGTGATTTATGTTGATGTATTTTGTATTTTCTGTGAGACATATTTTCGCATTTTGTGGTTCTCTGTAATCTTATTCATGGTTGTTGTTGTTGTTCCATTTCTCTTGTAGTTGCTATTATGCCTTGTGTTTCGCCACTCTCGGTATTTTAACTGAGGATTTCACCAACGAGTTTTCGGGGGGCTGATTCCAAATCCGAGTAGACGAACCGAGAGTGGCGCCGGTTAAAGATTTGCCTACGTCGTGCTCACACTGAATCAGGCCAGTTGAAACAACGGGCCGCATTCATGTCCAGCGAACAAGGGAATCTGTGTCGGTCCTTTAAAGATCGCACAGGCGTGTCTTGCGGTCTACGGATGGGTGAGGATTACGGCCGTAGGTAGGGAGTTTTGTAGCTTGCGTATCTGAAATCGGTTTCTCGGTAGTCTGCGTTAGCCGGGTAGACTGCGATGATTTCTTCCGGCTAACGTAGGCTGCATTTTTTTGCGTTCGTTGAGACAATGTGGGGGCTCTGACGTTCGGGTCCTGAGCATGGTCGGACAGTTTGCCGTTATTTTCTGACTGCGAAGTAACGGGATGCAGTAGGGTTTTTGGTGTAGCTTGGGCTGTGGCCCTCGAAATTGATTTCTGAAGTGATTCGGAGATCGGCGATTTCACGTGTGGCGGGCGTTTGATCTACCATCGATCAAACGTTTTCGTGGTGTTCATGGGCTGGTGCAGTGTGTCTGTCTGTGCGTCCGTGGTGTTTGGCGCTGTGTCCAGTGAGCGAGGAAATCTGGGTCGATCCTTTAAAGATTGCGCCGGTGTGTCTGGCCTTCCGCCGATTGCTGAGGGTTGCAGCCGCAGGAGTTTTGTAGCTTGCGTATCTGAAATCGGTTTGTCAGTAGCCTGCGTCAGCCGGTAGACTGTAATGATTTCTTCCGGCTGATGTAGGTTGCATTTTTGCCGTTTTGTTGAGACAATGTGAGGAGCTGTCACGTTTAGGTTTTGAGTATGTTCGGACAGGTGCCGCTATTTTCTGGCTGAGAGGTAGCCAGGCGCAGCGGTCTTTGATGTAGCTTGAGCCGTGGTGCTCGAACTTGATTTCTGAAGTAGTTCGCAGAGGTTTCGTATGTGGCGAACGTTTGACCTACCATCGATCAAACGTCTTCGTGGTGTTCATGGGCTGGTGCAGTGTGTCCGTCTGTGCGTTCGTGGTGTTTGGTTCTGTGTCCAGTGAGCGAGGAAATCTGGGTCGATCCTTTAAAGATTGCGCCGGTGTGTCTGGCCTTCCGCCGATTGCCGATATCTGGATAGACGAGTCTCAGTGATGACAGCTTGGTGATTTATGTTGATGTATTTTGTATTTTCTGTGAGACATATTTTTTGGCATTTTGTGGTTCTCTGTAATCTTATTCATGGTTGTTGTTGTTGTTTCATTTTTCTTGTAGTTGCTATTATGCCTTGTGTTTCGCCACTCTCGGTATTTTAACTGGGGGTTTCACCAATGAGTTTTGCGGGGGCTGGTTCCAAATCCGAGTAGACGAACCGAGAGTGGCGCCGGTTAAAGATTTGCCTACGTCGTGCTCACTCTGAATCAGGCCAGTTGAAACAACGGGCCGCAATCGTGTCCAGCGAACAGGGGAATCTGTGTCGGTCATTTAAAGATCGCAAAGGCGTGTCTTGCGGTCTACGGATGGGTGAGGATTACGGCCGTAGGGAGTTTTGTAGCTTGCGTATCTGAAATCGGTTTGTCGGTAGTCTGCGTCAGCCGGGTAGACTGTAATGATTTCTTCCGGCTGACGTAGGCTGCATTTTCCGCCGTTTGTTGAGACAATGGAGGGAGCTGCAATGGAGGGGCGTTGAGTATGGTCCGATAGTTGCCGCTGTGTTGTGGCCGCGGAGTAGCCGGATGCGGTGGGGTCTTTCGTATGGCTTGAGCCGTGGCCCTCGCATTTGAGCCCTTGAGCCCATTTACACATGCATACATGAGGGACTGTATGCAATTTGTTCATCTGAAAGACTACTTTCCCTAGATAACAAACTTGTGGGGGAAGCCTTGATATATGAGAATGTGAGGGTGCGATTTTTCCCTCGAAATTGTGAGCACGCTTTTCGCCACCATACACCACACGGATCCACCTTTGCAACGAGTTCATCCAGGCGAGTTGGCAGATCAAGAGATTGAAAAAAATTTCAAAATTCCACATTTTGAAGAGAGTTGTCGTTGGAACAAGGAAAAATGGCATTAATGATGTCCTATATAAATGTTAATGTGCAAGATGTTCAGTTGAGTTCATAAATGCCTATCTGCTTTAAAAAAATGAATTAAGCTCGATGCCAACAGCGACGAAACTTGGCTGAAAAAAAAAGATAGATCTCATCAGCTACTTTTAATGCATCAACAAATTTCTCATTTATTCGTGTCGAATAATCTTACACGTGGATTACCACGGACTGAGGGGATCAATCTCTGATGTTTAGTGTAGTGAAGAATACTATTAGTGGAAGTCGAATGGAATGCACATTTTTTGATCAATATTTGTTTGCGCGTAGAATTATAAATAAAATTTGAGTTCTAATTTTTGTCAGTATTTCCTAGTATTTTCTCCTAGTTATAAAAAATTCTGCAATCAA
>JAZARR010000086.1:27500-62500 GCA_037389465.1 Baylisascaris procyonis
ATAAACGGGAAACATGGCAGAGGTACAACAGAGGTGCACAGTCGCTATTCACATAGTAGATACAAGCACACAGCGACATAATTACAAGCCGCCTATCAAAGATTACTCAATCTGAATGCAGGATTGCATGCATTTATCATGGCACGCATCACCATCAACCGAATGGGCATGCCTTGGAATTGGACTACTTTACTAATGCACCCCTAACATCAAGGCTGCTATGATCAGACCGAACTAAGGAAAAAGATCTACTTCTTAATGGCGAAACTATGAAAAAACAAAGACATCAAAAATTTCCGCATTAAGCATTGAGATATTCTTGCGCTCATCTACCATTACATTGTTTCAAAGGATGTTGCAGCCATATGGTCGCTTGTAAACGTCCAAAATGTCCCATCATGAATAAGTACTTCTTCTTTTCGGAATTCACAACTTTAAAATGAAGCAGATATTTCGGAATTTTGTAACAGTAAATCTTATCAACACAACCGTGCAGACTATAGGGCACAATTAGTCAAAAGCCGCTTAACCAAAGCATCCAAAGTGAACTTGATGACCCATAATTTAATACACCTAGTTTGGGTTAACGAGTGATCACCAAACGGAAATCTCCAACCTTACTACAGATCACTGCACTCTTTCGAATGCGAAGGGGCAAATTTGGGCGTGCTGATTGCGCATTCAGCACAGAACTCGATGAGCTCTTTCACAGATATTAACAATACCGCTTGCTCGCATGCAGCACTTGATGTTCATGGAATTCAAAAAATAATTATCGAAAAAATAAAATTGCAGTCCGCTGCCATTTTTCTTTTCATAACCTACACCTAAGTAGGAAGCAAGCTTCTTTTCTATGATATAATTAGGTAACGAGGGATGTATTAGCCATTAAACAATTTCCCATCTTCGTATCTTCATGCTGAATTTATCTATTCTATATTAATCAATTTCATCAGCGATGGAAATCGATACGAATTCTACTAAGTAGCATATAAGCTCATTTTTGATTTTCACAATGCAAATAATCTAATCAATTCCCGCTCATCAACAAGCATCTTATCAACTTCACAAATTTGCTGCATTGGATACGCTTGAGTCTCTCAAGGCATCCCATGCGATTCTAAAAATAGGAAGCCACCCAAAATACCTACAGATATAGTAAAATAAAGTTCGACAGGCGAAGCCTTCGCGTCTCTGAAATGTCAAAAAAAAAACCTGAGAAGTTTGTGGAGCCTGTAATGAGGCCGAATTGCTTGAGTTTCTTGCGCCGCCTTCGAACATCAAATGCTCGCTTATCACTAATCCCACTCATCAGGCTCGATGATACCGCATTATCACTGAATGTCTCATCTGAATTAGAGGATTAGAAAGAAATCGAAACAAAACAAGCAAAGAATGTTGGAAATGAGAAAAAAGCAAACGAGCGCATTTGAATGAAAAAAAAAAATACCAACATAGCAAACAAACAACACAAGAAATGAAAAGGGGGACGGGGAGTGGAACCTGAAAAAAGATTAGATTAGAACTTTAAAATATATATATGAAAAAATACATACTATAAAATATAAAAAAGACAATGAAACTCAATATTTTTCAAACCTGCGCATTGTACCGTTCCCGGAAGTAGCTGACCACGAAGAGTCCGTCTCGTCATCCGATCAACGCCTGAAATTGAAATACTGAGTAAAAAGTAGAAACAAAATAAACGAAATGCGAACGTAAAAAAAACGTATCTCGGTATAAGTTTGTGATCTGAAGTTGACAGAATTGGTAAAAAATGTAAACTTGAGGTGTATGCGATTAAACAGCTTAATGGAACATTCTTTGAGGAAAAGGTGATATCTGAAAAAATTTCTAAAAGGCTGTTTTTCTAGGATATAAATGGAATCCTACGCATATCTGGCTAAAATCGATGATAACAAGTGATCACAAATTTTTACCAAAGGAAGGCGATTCACATACAAAAGCTGAAATGAACAACTTATCACCGTACAAATTATACTTTTTTAGTGCAATTTTTCGACAATATTGAAATCATTTAGCGCATCAACAAAGAGGGATATATTGGCTCCAGATGGATTCAGACAAGAGTTTATATATCCCCAAAAGAAAAGCTACAAGTAGGAGAGTGGATTAAAGAATAACGACGCAAACGAAAGTACATTCGAAGACAGTGAATGTCACACTGTATGAAGTGGAGTACCACTAACGCATACAAATCTACCTAGCCTATTCCGCAGGTATCACGCAGCAAGTTCAAAGCGTTGTTTTGTTAGAAAACGTTCTCATCGAACCTTTTATGCGCGAATTAATTGTAGTATTTTCGAATTCGAAGATTACACGAATCATTCGAACAGTCAATGCGGAAAAAAGATGAGAAGGAATAGCTGAATAGAAGAGGAAATTTAGAAAAAAAAAAGGAAAAAGAAAACACAAATAGTATTGCATATTTATAGAGTGAATAGGCAGAATGGGCTTGTAATCACAGTAAAGTTCAAGAGATTGTGTCAGAACTAAAGACACATATTCTGCCATGTGATGAACGTGTACGTCATTGGTTCGGATGCCTCCAGGCAATGACAATCAACGTTCAATATCTGCAGGGAAGGGTTCAAGCTACATGCGAGCGTTAAAGTGATCTGCGTTACCGTTCACTGCATGCCCGCCTTATCAAGCAGACAAAGAACTGTACTGTTGGCGTTCTGCAATTTTCGCATGGTTGGTAGTAACAAGCATCCTAAAACGGTTTGGACAAATATCAAGGACTTCGACGAAATTGGAAAGTATATATATATATATATATATATATGTATGTATGTATGTATGTATGTGTATATCTATATGTATACATACAATATATGTGTATGTATATATGCTATATATATATATATATATATATATATATATATATATATATATATATATATATATATATATATATATATATATATATACATATATATATATATATATATATATATATATATATATATATATATATATATATATATATATATATATATATATATATATATATATATATATATATATATATATATATATATATATATATATATATATATATATATATATATATAGCCTATGTGCGATAGTTTATCGACGTGATAAGTAAACTAGTGGTTGAGAATGCCATGAATCGATTAGTTGATAGCTTGCATCAAATTGAACACGCATGAATGCAATGCTTGCAGCAACCATCTACTGCCATATATAATCCAATAAAATTTCCTACGGTAAACTCACTTCTCTAAACTTCAGTAAAAAACTTTCCATTCCTTCATGAATCCATAATCCCTCAGAAACTCCAAAAAATTATGTGCAAATGTAATAGATACTGCAGATTTTTCGCATTCGCTCTTTTTCGCGTATGCTGTTTGCAGAAACTTTTTGCACTGTTCAACAATTTTTCAACCAAATAGCACTCGAAAGTGTTGAAAGAATATAAGACCAGAAAGATTCCTTATACAAAATACGGTATACATACAGTACTCATGCCACACCTGACGTCATACCTTATCTCAAACAAATTAGCAAAACTAATTAATCTACTGTCATAATTAACTAATTAATCAATAAAGGACAAAAGAATGCGCATTCCATCATAAGTGTTGTTCTTTGCGAAGTATTGAAGTGAGTGCGAACGGTGGTCACTTGTCAAGTAGAACGATCGATAATTTATGAATCTTATTTAAATACTGCGTGCGATCTACCTAGATCTAGATGCGACGCTAACCTAGCGCATGTACGGAATCACTGCATTGCCGCGCTCGCTACTATCAGCTGATTACCATGCGTTGCGATAAACTTATAGTTTATTGATTTTTTGAATTCAATTTCGCGAATGTTTGCGCTTTTATTTATCCGTTTTTATGTCGCCAGTCCACGATCATCCTTAAAATTTCTTATCTTTATGCTTTCTAAATTATACTTTACGTTCATTTAATATAGTCGCCTGTAAAAATTCCATAGAATTCCATAGATATGACTCTGCAATGAGAATGATGCTGTTCGTTCACATTAAACAGTCGTACAGTTGTAACGTTTCTTTCATTTTGGAAAATCACTAGAGCTAACAATATGCGTATATCGTAGCCATCTTCGTTTGACAGTTTCCGTAGAAGTGGAAGTGATTTGAAACGAACTGCCGAGAATAGGCAATAGCATATATATACTATCAAGCTGAGTTAGCGATCGACTATAACACTTTCGAAACCGAAAATATTAAATGCATTGAGCTCATTGCAATTTACAAGTATATGCTTTAGGTTTCTCTACTACATAGCTATAAACGTTTATTTAATTCTTTAGCGAATTGCATCATATTTGAACGCTCCATTTGTAGACAAGTACACTGCAGAAGTGATAGCATGGAGGAGGATTTGGATGTAGCATGGAAATTATGTTTATATATATATATATATATATATATATATATATATATATATATATATATATATATATATATATATATATATATATATATGTATATATATAAATATATATATATATGTATATATATATATATATATATGTATATATATATATATATATATATATGTATATATATATAACATATATACATACATATACATTATATATATATATATATACATATTATATATATATATATATATATATATATATATATATATATATATATATATATAATATATATATATATATATATATATATATATATATATATATATATATATATAACATGTATACATGCATATATGTTATATGTATATATATATATATATATATATATATATATATATATATATATATATATATATATATATATATATATATATATATATATATATATATGTATACATACAATATATATGCATGTATATATGCTATATATATATATATATATATATATATATATATATATATATACAGCATATATATATACATATTATATATATATATATATATATATATATATATATATATATATATATACATATATATATATATATATATATATATATATATATATATATATATATATATATATATATATATATATATATATATATATATATATAGCCTATGTGCGATAGTTTATTGACGTGATAAGTAAACTAGTGGCAGAGAATGCCATGAATCGATTAGTTGATAGCTTGCATCAAATTGAACACGCATCAATGAAATGCTTGCAGCAACCATCTACTGCCATACATAATCCAATAAAATTTCCTACGGTAAACTCACTTCTCTAACCTTCAGTAAAAAACTTTCCATTCCTTCATGAATCCATAATCCCTCAGAAACTCCAAAAAATTATGTGCAAATGTAATAGATACTGCAGATTTTTCGCATTCGCTCTTTTTCGCGTATGCTGTTTGCAGAAACTTTTTGCACTGTTCAACAATTTTTCAACCAAATAGCACTCGAAAGTGTTGAAAGAATATAAGACCAGAAAGATTCCTTATACAAAATACGGTATACATACAGTACTCATGCCACACCTGACGTCATACCTTATCTCAAACAAATTAGCAAAACTAATTAATCTACTGTCATAATTAACTAATTAATCAATAAAGGACAAAAGAATGCGCATTCCATCATAAGTGTTGTTCTTTGCGAAGTATTGAAGTGAGTGCGAACGGTGGTCACTTGTCAAGTAGAACGATCGATAATTTATGAATCTTATTTAAATACCGCGTGCGATCTACCTAGATCTAGATGCGACGCTAACCTAGCGCATGTACGGAATCACTGCATTGCCGCGCTCGCTACTATCAGCTGATTACCATGCGTTGCGATAAACTTATAGTTTATTGATTTTTTGAATTCAATTTCGCGAATGTTTGCGCTTTTATTTATCCGTTTTTATGTCGCCAGTCCACGATCATCCTTAAAATTTCTTATCTTTATGCTTTCTAAATTATACTTTACGTTCATTTAATATAGTCGCCTGTAAAAATTCCATAGAATTCCATAGATATGACTCTGCAATGAGAATGATGCTGTTCGTTCACATTAAACAGTCGTACAGTTGTAACGTTTCTTTCATTTTGGAAAATCACTAGAGCTAACAATATGCGTATATCGTAGCCATCTTCGTTTGACAGTTTCCGTAGAAGTGGAAGTGATTTGAAACGAAGTGCCGAGAATAGGCAATAGCATATATATACTATCAAGCTGAGTTAGCGATCGACTATAACACTTTCGAAACCGAAAATATTAAATGCATTGAGCTCATTGCAATTTACAAGTATATGCTTTAGGTTTCTCTACTACATAGCTATAAACGTTTATTTAATTCTTTAGCGAATTGCATCATATTTGAACGCTCCATTTGTAGAGAAGTACACTGCAGAAGTGATTGCATGGAGGAGGATTTGGATGTAGCATGGAAATTATGTTTATATATATATATATATATATATATGTATATATATATATATATATATATATATATATATATATATATATATATATATGTATATATATATATATATATATATATATATATATATATATATATATATATATATATATATATGTATATATATATAACATATATACATACATATACATTATATATATATATATATACATATTATATATATATATATATATATATATATATATATATATATATATATGTATATATATATATATATATATATATATATACATGTATACATGCATATATGTTATATGTATATATATATATATATATATATATATATATATATATATATATATATATATATATATATATATATATATATATATATGTATATATATATGTATACATACAATATATATGCATGTATATATATATATATATATATATATATATATATATATATATATATATATACATATATATATACATATTATATATATATATATATATATATATATATATATATATATATATATATATATATATATATATATATATATATATATATATATATATATATATATATATATATATATATATATATATATATATATATATATATAGCCTATGTGCGATAGTTTATTGACGTGATAAGTAAACTAGTGGCTGAGAATGCCATGAATCGATTAGTTGATAGCTTGCGTCAAATTGAACACGCATCAATGAAATGCTTGCAGCAACCATCTACTGCCATATATAATCCAATAAAATTTCCTACGGTAAACTCACTTCTCCAACCTTCAGGGAAAAACTTTTCATTCCTTCATGAATCCATTATCCATCAGAAACTTCGAAAAAATTATGTGCAAATGTAATAAATACTGCAGATTTTTCGCATTCGCTCTTTTTCGGGTATGCTATTTGCAGAAACTTTTTGCACTGTTCAACAATTTTTCAACCAAATAGCACTCGAAAGTGTTGAAAGAATATAAGACCAGAAAGATTCCTTATACAAAATACGGTATACATACAGTACTCATGCCACACCTGATGTCATACCTTATCTCAAACAAATTAGCAAAACTAATTAATCTACTGTCATAATTAACTAATTAATCAATAAAGGACAAAAGAATGGCGCATTCCATCATAAGTGTTGTTCTTTGCGAAGTATTGAAGTGAGTGCGAACGGTGGTCACTTGTCAAGTAGAACGATCGATAATTTATGAATCTTATTTAAATACTGCGTGCGATCTACCTAGATCTAGATGCGACGCTAACCTAGCGCATGTACGGAATCACTGGATTGCCGCGATCGCTACTATCAGCTGATTACCATGCGTTGCGATCAACTTATAGTTTATTGATTTTTTGAATTCAATTTCGCGAATGTTTGCGCTTTTATTTATCCGTTTTTATGTCGCCAACCCACGTTCATAATTAAAATTTCTTATCTTTATGCTTTCTGAATTACAGTTTACGTTCATTTAATATAGTCGCCTGTAAAAATTCCATAGAATGACTGAGTGTCACAGATATGACTTAGCGATGGGAATGATGCTGTTCGTTCAGATTAAACTGTCATACAGTTGTAACGTTTCATTCATTTTCGAAAATCACAGTAACTAACAATATGCGTATATCGTAACCACCTAAGTTTGAATGTTTCCGTAGAATTGGAGATGATTTAAAGCGAAGTGCTGAGAACAGGCCATAGCATATATATACTATCAAGCTGAGTTAGCGATCGACTATAACACTTTCGAAACCGAAAATATTAAATGCATTGAGCCCATTCCAATTTACAAGTATAAGCAGGAGGTTTCTCTGCTACATAGCTATAAACGTTTATTTAATCATTTAGCGAATTGCAACATATTTGCACGTTCCATTTGTAGAGAACTGTACTGCAGAAGTGAATGCATCGAGCGGGATTTAAATGTATTATGAAAATTATGCTTTTAAGACATGTGTCTAAGAGATGTGCGCATTGCCGTATTCAACTGAATTCACACGCAAGTGTCCAGTAAATGAATGCTACAAGTGATTAATTCTGTACTAGAGGTGTAATTTGCCAGTTGATAGATGTTGTCGTGCGCGAGCAAAAATAATCTGGAGTTATTTATCCAAAGCTGCTGTATTAAAGGGCTCTGTCCTTGAGTTTTTCACGCTCTGTGTGTGCTGTGGAAAAGAAACTAAAATAACCAAATCACATCGGCTATATACTATGCTTACAGTTGCCCATTTCGCTGCAACGCTTGCTGAGATGGCGAACGTCTTGGATGCTGTGCCAGAAACTCTTCTGGCTATAATGGGCCTTCTAGGCCTAGTAAGTGCGAAGCGTTGTAGTGACGCTTTCGCAGCCGCCGCCGCTCTCTTCGGCGTGGAAGAAGTGCAGCTCTACCGCGAGGTGGAGCAGTTTCTGCTAGACTGCTGGAACGAAGAGCTAGAAGCGCTCGACGTTCACAATCGCGGCGTAGTCTTTTTTGGTTCGTTTTTCTAAACTTATCTTCGCAATAACAGATTGTTCATGAAGTTATTTGAGAGAAATGCAGAAGTAGTGCAGTAATTAACTATCTTTCTTATTACCTATACACATGAATTTTTGCAAATGGTCTCTCCATATCTTCTAATGATTATTGATTTCCTCCTAAACGAACCGTAATCTGTTGTGTTCCAACTTTTAAGCTATACTGTGGAATTCGCAACAAGTCAAACGAGGGTAGGTACTTCCGGAGCTGTTGTGTGCATGTATAACTGATACATATCGTCATATGTCATATGACATATGCCATAAAAGTCCCTGATTTTCGTCTTATGAATGTCATGCTATCGCATCGTTGCTTCTGCAGCTGTTCTGGACGAAACCTTAGCCGGGAAAAAGCTGTTGTCAAATTATGATGCTCAACTGCCTTAGGATGAAAGTGATGTGCAACTAACATGGATGTGTTCCAGTTGCCGAGACAGCCGAACACCGTCCGCACCCGCTGCTGCTCGAAGCCGCTTGCCGGCTGAAGGGAGCACAGCTGAAAATCTGGAATATGGACTACGGCAGGGTGGACCTCTACGGCCGCTGCGGACCAATCTATACCGCCGCGGTCGTCGGAGGAGAGTTCATCGCCCTCCTGGGACAACCAGTGATGCCGGTGAGTATATATATTGGTTTTAATTGGCTTTAACTTTGGTCATCTATTGTACTATCAGCACATTGTGGATTCGGGTGTTCGTATCTGCAGTATCAAAGTTTTAATGAATCTTGAGACCTAAATCACTCTAACACTGCGTGTGAGTATGAAAGCTGTCGTAAGTTTGGGAATAGCGCAACCTTACACTAACGAACAATCGTAACCCCTTTTGCAAGCTGACGAATCCTTTGATTACAGTGGTACAGCACGGTCGCCCGTGAGCTAGAGCCCGGCACTAGCCACGGAGCCGAGTCTGCGTCGTCGGGCATAATCGTCCGCGAGCTAGAAAGCGACTCTGGCGACGGAGCCGAATTCGTGTCGACGGCAAGGTTCGCCCGTCAGCTAGAGAGCGACTCTAGCGACGGAGCCGAATTTGTGTCGACGGCAAGGTTCGCCCGTCAGCCAGAGTCCGACACTAGCGACGTGGGCGAGTTTGTCTCGATGGCTGTGTTCCCGGTGGTGCGAGAGCCGGGAGAAGCGGTGCGTGAGACGGAGGCATCCCCTCGCCATGAGGAGATCAGTGCGTCGCCGCAGAACCGAAGCGGCGATGAGACCGAACAAGATGCGGCAGAAGAGAATGTAGCCGCAGGCGAATACGACGAGGAGCGAGGGGAGCCAAGTGAGGCCGTCCCAGAAGACGACGGCGCCGAGAGAGCGAGATGGCAAGAGGCTCTGGCGGCCCGATATCGGGAAATGCTGTAAGGAACTCTTTCCTCATTTATTACCTTCGTAGTACATGAAATTTGTAAAATGCAGGTTTAGTAGATGCTGATACATATACTTTAAATTTTTGTGTACTATCTATGCGCGTGGAACCTGCAGAAGAGTCCTAGATCGACAACATTTGCATTTTAAGAAATGACAGTAATTGCTCGCTGTGTGAATGGTATTTCGATCCGATATTGTAGCAGTGCTGAGGAACATGTTCCGGTTTTAAAGCGGCTGGCATTGAATAGTAGTCTAACAAGTCTCGTCACGAATTACATCGTAGCAATCAAATTGTGTAGCTCTAGCTTCAGTGGCTCCCACTGAATTCGGCAAACGGTCAGACAAACAGGCACAAATTTACGCAGACGTCACGTCGCAATTATGTGCATTTGCAAGGAAATATGTAATAGCGTATGAAAATATAAATAAGATTCTCATGAGTGAGACGAAGGCCCTAGTTTCTTGGGCACATATTCAACGATCTTCCTAACTTATATGTAATTACAGCCGCCCAAGACCTGGAGCAAATGGGCCGGCGGAGCGCGGGCCTCGCAGGAGAGTGCCGAAAAGGCAGCCGGAATTCTCGCCGGCTGATATCAGCGCTCTGCCGGCCCACATGGCCGCAGAACTGGTGGCACCCCAGGCGCCGGCCTATATTTTGCGCCGCAATAAAATATGTAAGTATTCCAACTTCTTTTCTAGTTATACCTCTCAAAAATTTGTGTTTCAAGCTCTCTGACGCTGTACATGACGTATCCTCTCTCCTGAAAGGAGGCAATCGGTTATAAATGATCGGGGTGCGGAAATGGTTGCTCGTTGCAGATGCTGCTACATTCTCAGCCGAAGGCTTTTAATCAGCAGAAGGAAATCTGCAGTTGTGAACATTAGTATTACTTGATTTTGCCTGATGTTGCGTTTCGTATGCAACGGTGAAGAATTTGCAAGTTGATAATCGTTTCAGTGAAATGAACTATGCTTATGTGATAGTGATGATCCGTGCGAAATGAGAAACAATTTCGCTGAATTTTTTGTGCTGCGTTAAAAGCATGTATCTTAATAGGTAACAGAAGATTGATGAGTATTTTGCCCAATGATGAATAGAGCATTCACTTTTATCGAAGTAACATGTTTGAATACCCAACTTTATTTTCTAGTGTGCAATTTGGCACATTGCGGCGCTCCCGACCGGGAATTCGAGACGGTCGGCGCCTGGAGAAAGCACGTGGCCCTCGCTCGGTCCCACCTTCAGGACGGTAAGAGAATTTCTTTTGCTTTCTACATTTTTACGGTGTTTTTCGATTTCTTTTTTCTTATTTTACTAAGCTGATGTGTGAGATTTCGTTCGTAAATATAATGCTACTGATGTTTTCTTCTTGTGAACAAGAACAGATTGACGACCGTCAGGTCGATGTTCAGTGGTAACCGTTGTTTCACGGCGATGATAACTGTTTGCGAATGGATTGAAATCCTAGACTTTTTGCAGGCAAGAACTCAATTTGCTGCTTCCTTTGTAATGATTATTTATAATTTACAAAATGATATGTTTATTTTGTATGCTTTCAGCGTTCTGTGGGACATGTGGCCACCACATTATCGTGCCACCAGAGGCGGACGCGGTGGGCGTCAAGGTAAGCCATGCAGACATGGTTTTTTTCATTGCATTTTTTCCTCCATGAATGTTCGCACGCTTGAGAGGAAACGGAGTGAAATGGAATTCAAATGCGTTTCCATTTATTCTCATCAAATTGTAGAACAGCGCTGAGAAGATTCACATAAAAGGATTTCGAATCGTTCCTATTCAGTAGTAGTGATACGTGTGGGAATCACTGCTCTTCATTAACTTTGATAGCTAATAGAAAGTTTATTAGATCTTGTTTTGCACATATTATTTATTTGCTTAAGTGCAGTGGGTCGGGGATCTTTGGCACATCGTAACCAGTTACGCTTGCGATAAGTGAAGTTTTCTGTATTTTTTATTCCAGGCCTTCATCACAGCGCACAAAAAAGAGCGCTGTGTCGGCGCGTCGAAGGCCACGGTCCGGCAGAGGCACGCACACGTCGCTTGGCTGGACAACCTGGGGAGAAACACCAGCCACATCCTCGCGCCTGGTCAGCTTTTTTATAGTCAATCTTTATCCAATTTGTCGTTTTTAAATATTCATATCTTGCAATTGAGTTCCTTTAAATAAACTACTTCCATTTGCTTCCGAGGAATGAGAGTTCTAATGAAGTTATTTGTGTGACATCAAGCGTTTTCGCAACGCGATGTATTTTCCTTGCTTCTGTCTTTCTTTCATGCGGTGATTTATGTGCCAGCAGAATGTTGAACAGCAGCCATCACCCTCATCTATTTTTTGGTCATTCCTTCCATCTAGCGGATCGTGTTATTTTGGCAGGGCTTTGGATCTCTGCTCGTTTATTGGCGTTTTTCTTGCTTCTTTATCATCCCAATGGTACTGGAAACGATTTCAGCAGTAACTTGAACATGAAACGCATTTTCAGATGCAGATCAGGCGGAGGACACAATGGAAGTGGAGCCGCAGCCGCCCGTTCTTGGAAGGAAGCGGCACTACGACACCGAGGAAGCGCGTAGGGCGGACGTCTGTGCCGCTTACCTGAAGCGCTTTAAAATGGATGAGCCCGAGTTGATGGCGGAGATAGCGAACGAACATCGGCTACGCCTGCCTTAGCGAGGTAAGGAAACTTAGCTTATTTCTTTTTTAATTTATTTGCTGTCGTTATCAGCAAATTTTCATCGCTGGCATTGATGACGCAGTTTTGCGGTATTATCTACATTTTCTGCTTGTTCTGCTTCCGAAACGATGGTGTTATTATAAACATGCGTCATTATGGACCTCATTGCAGCCGCCATCACCTGCTCGCCGCACTGCGTCATGGTTCTTCTCGAGCAGTGCTTTTGGTCGATCATCAAATGGACTCGGTGCTCGCGGTTCCGGTTTTCGTCATCGTTGCCACACCGGTTGCGTCCCTTCCATCTTCGATTTCTTTGGCTCCCGCAGGTTTTTGATACATTTTACACACGATGTTAGCCGCCTATTGCCGTTATCCACTGCATGCAAGACTCATTGGACACTTACTGCTAAGACTGTTAAGACATGCTAGAACAGATTTGGATGGGGCATAGAAGAAGTTCTGCACACTTTGTGAGGTTTTCGGCTGCTGTCTTCTGTGCCAGGGTTGTAGTTTGGATGGTTATCAGGGGCAAACATAACATTATGAGAAATAACTGAATTGATGCGCTCATTTTCTCGCGAATGGAGCGATGCAGCAGCCATACGCTTCGTAGAAGCGTTTTTATTGTGGTTTACTTGCACGTCCATTTGTCCCGTGCGCTTGTTTTCAACATTTTGCGTCCTTCTGGTCAGAAAAAACACAATCGTGCAAGACTTGCAAAAGCCGCCTAGAGCTGCTTTTACAAAATTGTCGGTAGAGAAACAGGCGGCTCTACTTTCATGCTAGCAAAACAATTTTTGTCTGTTTTATAGTCCCTGAGCCATGAAATAGCTCCTCCAATGTATTCGTGCGATTGCGCTTTCGCACTGATCATAGATGAGCAGAATACTGCAGCATGCTTTTGCATTGCTATGTTCGCTCAACGGTACCATTGAAGAAATGAACAGCTGAGTCATGTGCAATGGTATCACTATTGCGCTACCGCTGTTTAGTGAGGCCAAAAAAAATATCAGTGCAAATGACACAAGAAAAGTCTTCAGTCCACTGCCAATAAGATACACGTTAAAACTTCGTTTGAGCGCCTGAGTGTTTTGATCTGGTTTAGATGCAAGCTGTCTCTTTATAATATACTAAAAGTAGCGTCTATTTCGGGTTCATTTCTTAGTAAGCAAGGAGGTTGGCTAGGGAACGTGAATTGAATAGGCTACCGGTTAATAGCGCTAATAATTTTCCTAAGAATGCCTCAGCGATGCGCACACTAGTACATGAGCAATAAATAATTTGGATTTTTGCTTACTTAAGCATGTGTTCATTTCCACCTTCATTGCTTTGAATACAAAGCGAAAAGTAAACATCTCCTTATGCTTTAGATACCAACCTAAATATATTCCATGACGTATAGGATACCTTGTCGGGACTACTGTGTAGACGCGGTCAAAACTCGTTTGGACTCTGGGTTTTGGGCCAATGTGACGCTGCCAAAGGAGGATTCGAACGAAATCAACGACAAGCAGGTTTGTTGGAAGGTGAGGAAATTGCAAACGAGCGCATTTTTGTTTTGTAATCTGTTCACATGTATATTGTTTGATACCCCTTGGCCACGTCCAGCCCCTCAGAAGGATCGTTCGTCAGTGGAGGCCGAAGAGAAGGCGAATGGACGATGGCTTTCTTATGGATTACAAGAAACTACGAGCGCGACAATTTCGACAGTTTCGGTTTTGCTTTTATGCTCCATGGAAAGGTCAGTTGTTTCATCAGTTACAAACTTTCATCAGTTAGGAGTGAAGTTTGGGTTGGAAAATTTCTCGCTGTACTATTGGATTAGAAAATGCTCTGAAAATATTGCTTAGGCGAACTAGCTTTCTATTGGTGTGTTAATGATTGGCTAACGTAACTATGTTTGTTTTATGTTGAACCTGTTTAGCCATGAAGACGGTCATCTAGATTAATTTGGTGACCGCTTAGAAATGAGCACGCTTGGAATTTTTGACAGGAAAATTGACGAGCGGTAGGAATTTGCATGATCCATCCCGTCCGTTCGATCTTTTCAATTTGTGCATTTCATTTTAGCGCGCGAACAAAGTAAGCAAAAAAAATTGTTTTACCTTTTCTATATCGGCTGTGCATTTTTGGTGTGTATTTTTTCCACTTTATGTTTAAACTGATCGTGTGGTAGTTTATATTCGTGACCATATAATTAGTCGAGTAGAGATGGAGTAATACGCCGTGCTGACGTTTCGGTCTTTAAGCCATAGTCGTAGCACATGAACCTGAAAGTCATCATGTAAGCGCATTTCGCCATATTTCATATAATTATGAAAATTACCGCATTTATGCAAGCGAAAAAAGAAAAAAGAAGAAAACAATGAATTCAGGGACCGCGAGACAGAAGGTTTCACCGATATAGATGTATTCACATGCGTAGCAACGAGCAGAATAAACATCTTTCATGCAGCAGTCATGTATATTGTTCGTAGGACATATAATACTCTTAGAAAGGTTGTAGCATGGGCGACCATATAATCGCTAGCGGGCGAGAACTTGCCGGAGTGTGAGAGGTGTTGTGGCGCTTAGTTTAGTTGAGATGCGATTTTTATTCAGGAGAAGAAGGGCTCGTCCGCAAAAATTCTCACTTGCGTAGGGGATGGAGAGGGCTTGGACCCGGATGGAAAATAAGGAAAGCGACCGTTGACGAGAAGAATAGGCTGGGCACGGCGAAGAGAGGTTTCCACGCTTCTGTGGTCTAGATTGAGGGACGGAAAACATAGGTGTTGACGAAGGCGAGGTGTTCAGCAGGGGTTTTCAGTCGTATATGAGACAGTGTCAGCATTACTGAGGGTGTCAGGCAGATGTCAGAAGTGATTAGAAGATTTAGATAACCAACGTATCATCGATATAACAAGTGTACAAATGGGAGCCATTTACAATTCGTAGCGTCCGTAGTAAATTGAGGGTTAGCGCCGCGTCTTTTACATCGGGGCAGCAGATGTTGGCGTCGGGGAGTGTAGGTTAGATACTGATTAACAGCTGAGGGAAATAGGCATGAACAATCCAAGTGACTGCTGCATGAGAAATGTTGTTCATTCTGTTCGTTGCTCCGAGTGTGAGTCCACCTATATCTGCGAAACTGACCTTTTCTGCACGAGCACACTACAGATCTTATGCTTAGCATGCATCACCACTCCCGCGATCGCACAATGCATGTCCAGTGGCAAAGCACGTTACGAAATTCCACAATCTTCAGGCTAACATTGCTTTCAAATTACCTGTTCACCACGAATTCACACTAATCCGCAAGACCACTGAAGCTCACCTCATAAACTCGCTCAAACTAACGACTAACGGTTGGCCGACTCACCCACCGGCACCAACCTTCCGTCTCGCGACCTTGAGTTCATCTTTTTTCTTTACTTCCTTTCTTTTCTTTGCATAAAAGCGGCAGCTATCATAATTCTATGAAACGTGACAAAGGATGTTTAGATGATGATTTTCAACTTGGTGTGCTATTATTATGGCCCAGAGAGCCGAAACCTCGGCATAAAGGATTATTCCATCTCTACTAGACTTGTTGTATGGTCACAAATATTAACTATCACACCATCAGTTTAGATATGAGTAGGATAAAAACGCACATCAAAATCCACATCCGACACAGAAGAACTAAAATAATTGTTCGGCTGTTTTGTTTTTGGTCGAATATGAAATGCAAAAATTGAAAAGATCGTCTGGATTGGAACTATATGATTCCGGGCCTGAATATGTGCTCCACATCTTTCTTCCCGGACTTTAATATGTTTATGCTGACCTTAAGTGCACGATGCCGTTCTTTCCCCTTGCCCCTTCTATAGGAGTCACATATCGCAGCAAACGATCCTTCATGTAAGTTTCCCTCTCTTAGAGGCGAAACATCGGCATAAACTATCGTCATTCGCTACACGGCGGATTACATGGTCAGAAATGAAAACTATTATGCAACCATGTATGTCGATCATGCTTCTGCTAAATAACAGTATTATTATACGTGTATGTCCAAGCTAGAGTTGTAAATCTCGTTAATTCATATGGATTATAAGGTTTTATTACGACTTGTTTAGCCCTTTCAACTGTGCCGCTACGTTTTCATCCCATACAACATACGAAGCGTAGCGATTTGTTGAGCACTGGCTACCGTATGACGAAATTCCGCACTTAGAGTCTTCTTGAGCTTCTCTTTATACTATATTATGCATTATATATATATATATATATATATATATATATATATATATATATATATGTATATATATATAATGTATTTGCACATATTGACATTGATTATATATGTATGTAATTGCCCTGCACTATATACGTTTATTACATGTGCACATATATATCTATTGTATTTTTTCGCTTATTATGTATGTGCTTCGACTGTGACTGTACTACATATAAATATACATATATATATACATATATATATATATATATATATATATATATGATGTATATATAAATAAATATATATTTGTATTTATTGACTTACACCATTGTGTTTATATTATATTATATAATGATATATGTACATAATTGCATGTACTATATGCTGCGTTTATTATATATGCACATATATATTTATTGTATTCTTTCGTTCAATATATATGTACTAAATGCTGATTTCGGCTGTGACTGTACTACATATATATATATATATATAAATATAAATATATATATATATATATAATATGTATATATATATATATATATATATATATATATATATATATATATATATATTTAAAGATTCGCTTCTCCTCATTGCAGATCGGCTTCTAAGTCTTTTGCCAATCGGTGGTGTCCATTCTGTTATTCGGTTCACCAGTCGTCACTTTCAGTTCGGATATCTTCGCCGCCCATCTAAAAAGCCGCAGGAACCAATTGGATCAGAAATGCACTGATTCGAGATAAGTAAAAGCGATATGGAGAGACATTCATTCATATTGAATGCTATGTTGATTGAGATCAATAAATAAATATATATTTAATACGTATGTATATATAATGTTTATATATGTTATATATATATATATATACATTATATATATATATATATATATATATATATATATATATATATATATACATATCGTGTATTATATACATGTGTATATTTAAAGAATCGCTCCACCTCATCCCAGGTCGGCCTCTACTTCTTTTGCCAATCGGTGGTGCCAATTCTGTTATTCGCTTCACCCAGTCGTCACATCATTTTTTAAATGGTTAGCTCTTAATTATTGTTGCATATTCCGTCCATATTTTGTTCGTCGTTGTCAAAGATAACTCTTTTCTTCATCACTTCCGTGATATGTGAACAGCAGAATCCAAAAAGCAATTTCCATGAATAGAAGGCATTGATAAGCCAGCTAGCGGTATAATTTTTACGGAAAATCTTCTTTGCCAGAGTAAGTAGTCTTTGCTTCCTGTCTGCTTCTTTTATTGGCTTCTAATCCTCATGGGCAACCGAGGGTCCTATGCTAGGTTGGAGAAACTAAGTAGTGTTTCATTTCGAGATATGAAGAAAGCGCTTATTTATTCATGCATTGTCGTAAGGTCCTCTGTTTGGGAGCACTGGGGAGGGGTGCAACTCTCGTTGATTAATCCTATTCTCTCTGAACCAGATCCGTTCATTTTTTGTAATCTCACTACAAGCTGACATATCAAAAATATATAGCATAAGTTATTGTGAAGGCACTAATTAGATAAGGAAGCGATTTGTTCGCTTTGAATTTGGAATATGATTTCTTCTAGACATATGCTTGTGATTTGCTGCACAATTCTTCGCCATGTTTGCTACACAATAGTCAATACCATTCTCCACTAGCGTTTAACATTTCCACAGATATTTGCAGATTTTAAGAAACTGTTTTCGCTCTCTTTTCTTGAGCTTCTTCTACGCATGTTTTTTTCTTTTTTTCAAGCATAATCTCATCCGTAATGACTGTTTAATTAGTTATCTTTCGCATCAATTTTGATTTATTATCTTCTTTATCATCCTTGTTTTACAAGTCTCGAATCTTCTTCCAATCATTTGTGTTTTGTGCGTCATGACATAAACAATACTTTTGGAAACGCTTTGCTAGGCTAGAATTGTTCGATACTGTTGCTTTAGTTTTCTTTTATGAGTCTAATGTTCATTTTAATGACGTATTTCATATCGAGTTCGGAGCTACTTAATACTTTAGACTTTTGCTTTGATTGGAATAATTTTGTGTTGGTTGAAGTCAAGAAATCAAACTTTTGCTACCTTTATTTTTATTTTATATTTAATTAGAAATGCAGAAAAAGTAGTTAAATCTTGGAGCTTCGATTTTCATTCGTTGTGAGAAAAACTTATTGGTTTTATGCTTCCGTAGTTTTTCAGAGTAGAGAATCTACAAGTTCATAAATGAAAGGTACGAAACTGTTTCCACAACGTCATAGTTTGCAACTTAGTTGATTTATGGTGCAAAATTATGCCTTTATCTCGAATCGTGCTCTGTTTTTTTCAGTGATGTGAGTGCTTCTGCTTCGCTGCGGCAACTTACGTTGATGAGCAATGGACACGTGATCGTCGAACTATTTAAATTTTTTGAGGGTCGACATCTTCGCCTCTTCATGCAATCAGAGGTTAGCACTTGCTGTTTTTATCACCTCCTACTTTCAACAATCATCACCGAGGATTTCAGTCTATTTAATATGTGTTCCTTATTTATTGGGTAGAAGGTAGGGTTGAGGTAAAGGATCGAAGCGTTTATGGATAAGAGTTGAGATGTGGATACCATTTTTACTTCATCACATACATCTCAGCAGATTTTAATTCTCACTAAAAATTTTCATCACCAAATTTTTTAGGGCGTACATTCAAATTTTCCCTGAGCTTTTTTCTAGAGCTTATTGCCAAGAAAGAAATTTTAGAGACCTCCTTCTATATGTGAAGGTAATAAATGCCGCAGGGATGTGAGTATCTTGCGCAAGTAAATGTGGAAGAGAGCGCTACCACCTGTTGTTTTGCGGCTTTCGGAGAAGGTAGTAGGACCGGGACAGAGGGAGGGCGTATGGCGGTTCTCGTTCTTATGGGAACTTATTGTCAGAGTTTTACATTAGTCTATTTACATCGAGCCCTATTAAAGTTTTTTCGTTCTCTGGTTTATAAAGTGATAGAAGAGCAATGGATTTTATTTAAAAAATCTGCAGAGCTTTATCCTGGCAGTATTTTATTAGGCAGAAACTTTTTTTTTTTCATTGAAAGGAATGCTATTCTATTTGTAGTTATTCAGTCATTTCGTAAGTTGCCTTTATTAAGCGAGCAACTTTCTCATTACCAAAGCGAGCTTTGAAATTTTAAAGTTGATCTAAGTGCGGTTCATTTCGCTTGGAACTACTAGTTAACGGCTTCATTTATATTAAACTCTAATGTTCAAGTTCACTTTTATTTGGTGATCACACGATGAAAAGTTTATTGTAGTGGGAATATTTTTGTCGAAAACGATCACATCGAATTTCGATGGCAGTAAAAATATAGATGAAATCAAAACAATAGAGACTTAGCTCTTAGCTCATTTACTTCTTTATCGTTTTGAAGGTGGAGTTCAAGAGCGTGATCGTTGTTTTGTCCTAAGGGATGGGGTCACAATAGTCTGGAATGCAATATAAAATATCTCACAAAATTTCAGAATAGCGAAATTCTCTGGATCGTTGAAGCGATGAAACGCCCGAATCAGAATGTAGCAGTGGTAAGAACGCTGTGGAGAATGACAAAGCGAATGGACATCGATGGAAAAAGGTGTGATCTTAATTCATACTGTTGAGAGTATATTAGCTCCTTCTTTCATGAAATTTGCTCTTAGCTGAGAATATAAGTTTCATATCTGAAGTCGGTCGTGAAATTTACTCAAATTTTGGAAACTTTTGTTAAAAGAATTGAAAATATTTTATCCAAACAGTTAACACTTTTGATAGCGCATTTGCTTGAATGACGCATATTTTCAGTTAGCGGATACTTATGAAACATTTGTTTTAGATCAAAGGCTTTTTTCGATTATATTTCCCGTAAAAAAATCGGCCTTGCATACGATGAGCAGAGCTGAATGAAGAAGGCGATTGAGATAATTTACATTTGCAGGTTGATCCCTAATCTGTGGTTTTTTCAATCTGTAGTTGTCTTTGTCATACCAGTGTACTAGATGTGCGTGGCAAGTATATCGTTAATGTTCCAACTATTTTCCTGCTCATCACAGAATAAACCTAAGAGGGAGAGAGCTGTTGGGTTTTTAATTCTATCATTTTTTGATTAGCAGTTAGCACAATTTTTGAGGGCCTTGTTTACTTCTATATCAAGTTGGCTTATCGAAGGTAGTGAATGGCGTAATTTTCTTCGTTTCAATGCTGAAGATAATTCAAACGAGATATTTTCTGTTCATCGGCTGTCACTAAGTTGCATTGAGCAATAAGTTTCAATCATGTCAATTATTCGAGTTAAAACAGTTTAGACGATTTTTGTTGTGGTGAACGAAATTTCCATCACTCAAATACTTTTTTTTGCAGGCGCCAGAGGCTTCGTTAGTGGCAGTTTCGGTTACGAAACAAACGTCACTAGTGGAAGTAAGAATTTTTAAATTCTAATATATGTCGCCTCTTTGACAAGGGAGGATATTGTTCATCGTTCGAGGTAGAAGAGTTGAAGAAAGCCATTCTAAATGATGCTAAAAAGATGTCTTTTATTGAATTTATTTTTTTTTTTTTTTAATATCAGTGGGATGATGTGAAAAGAACCTTTTTAAACAACATTCTTTCAGAGAATTGCATTTTTTCCATCTTTTATTTTCCATTTTATCTAGAAAATAGTATCAGGCATATCTCTAAGTTTTCACTGCGGAAATTTAGATGTGGCGAACATAGTGATGTAGTTAATGCTCGAACTTCACCGATTTCATAGAGGGTGAAATGAGTAAGCATTTGCATATGGCGAATCACCACCGCATGTATTGCGGATTGTTATTCACACATGCTTTTCGTTTGCTTTTCGAAGCATTTCATCGTGCGAGCTCTCAAGTGCTTTCCCTGTGGTATTAATCGAGTGTTTTCAGTTCGGCAGGGATACCGATTGACTGGTGGAATGTTGAAATGGGCTCAAAAGAAGCGGCTACGATGGTCTTATTCGAGAGCTACGAGCCTATCAAGTACGAGTCAGAGAGCGAAGTGATAATGGATTCCCGCTTTCTGTTTCTATATTTTGCAATTGTATATGAGGCATGCATTTTTTGCATTTTGTGTTTCTTTGTGATTTTCTTCGTGGTTCTTGTTGTTGCTTTTGCATGGTGTTGTTTCACCTTGTGATTTCTGGTTTGATTGCTGTAATGCTTTGTGTTTCGCCGCTCTCGGTACTTTAACTGGGAATTTTGTTAATGGCTTTCTGGAGGGGGAGGGAAGGCTGGTTTCAAATCGAAGTAGCTGAATCGAGGGTGGCGTTGGTTAAAGATTTGCCTGTGTCGTGGTCACACTGAGTGAGGCCGGTGAAACAGTAGGCCATCGTCGCGTCCAGTGAATAAGGGAGTGCGTCGTTCCTTTAAGGATCGCACTGGCGTCTCTGCAGCACAGCGGACCGCTGAGGGCTGCCTCCGCAGGGATATATTGTTAGGTTGCGCGGCATCAGATTAGTTTGTCAGACAATCTGTGTAGCAGGGTTGCAGTGTAACTTGTCTTATTCTGCCTAAGGGAGGCCGAAATTTTAGCAGTTTGTTGAGGTATTGCGGGCATCGGGTTTTTCGTTGAGCATCCCTGTCCTTTTCTCGCTGCAAAAGCTGCCGGAAGCGGTACGGTTTTTGGTGTGGCGGGGTCCTGACGCTCGTCTTTGGTTTTCGCAAAGCTTGACAAGTTCACGTGTGGCAAGTTTTGGCGGCTTTCGGGGCTGCTAAGGTGTGCGCTTTCGTTTGCGTGTAGGTGGTTTATAGCGGCGCTTGGTCGTTGGATTTGTTAGATTTTTTGATCTGCACGCAAAGTCTTCGAAGACACTGAACGGTTGGGGGAGGACAGCGAAAGTTTGACCTGCATGCCCTTAGTGGTAGGGAGCGATGAATTTTCGAGTTTACGGGGCGACTGTGGTAGAATTTTTGATCTACCCGTAGATAGCGGTATATAGGGTCACTCAATAGACGCGTTCAACATCCTTAGGCGGCATTCATATAGGCACCCGAAGGGCGGCGAGGGCAATGAAGTCTTGACCTACATATGGGCACTCTTTTGAGGCACAAGGGAGTTGGCCATGATAAATTTGCCTAAGCGTGGATAGTCTTTGGGGGCGGTCGGGAATTTTGTTGATACGACGAACTTTTTGATCTGCATGTTGGTAGTTTCCAGGGAATTTGAGCGCTAGTGTGATGGATTTTTTGGTCTACACATAAAAGCCATTTGACGGCATTTGATAGGTGGAAGTGGTGGATTTTTGAATTACATTTATATTGTCCTTCGTGACATTTTGATGGTAAAGGGCCGAGGGTCTTCCTTATAAGTATTGATCTACTGCTGGTCCACATCGGATGTGGCTTTCGGTGATACCCAGGCATTGCTATTGATTCGAGCTCTATGAGTGAGAATCTATTGTCTCCTATTCCGGATGCATTCTCGTAGATCTCGCATAGCTTATATCTAAAAGGATGTAAAACGGCGAAAAATCATAGAGTATTTCCGAGCACTGTACTATGATGAGGAAGGTGCTTCGCCATCCTGTCGTCGTTCAGCTCGATAATAGCTGCTTGAGCTGGCGAATGGGATCTGAAGTTCCTTCCACCAGATTATTGTAGAGTCTGTATTTGTCTAGCAAAAACACAATGCTCGCAACATAGAGTGTAATACCTGAACACAACTTTCGGTGTCGGCATAACTACATCTAATATCACACGTGGAAGCAAAAAGAATAATAAGCGTATGACAATTAAGAGAGATAGATGTGCGTGGTGCTTCATGGGTGAGTTAAAGCGTATAATCAAATTATCCTTAATCAATTACGGAAATGATTAGCATTAGACGCAGATGACTGAAATTTCTTTCATCGACATTTTTAAACAAAATTAAAAACCGATGATTAAGCTTAATTTGTACCTATTCAATAGAATGATAGGAAACCATGCATAACAATTTCACGCCTATGAATGCTATGAATTTCATTTTTCAATAGATGACATTTGTTGTTAAATGTTGACTACGCACGTGTTCGTCTGTCAGCATACGTTATAGCAAGCTTCTCGGATGAACATTCAGGCAAAAGGCGTGATCCTGCCAGTTGGTGCAAGCATGCGAGCAATTTTCTGTCTAAAACCTTTGGGAATGTTCTAAGAATCTTGCGCAATATGGACAAAATCTGTTCCGAATGAAGGCCGCCTCTACGACAGCGTCAGTTAGAATTTCTACTGCTGTCCACAACTCTAAGATCTGGGACGATGGCAGTGGGAAATGCCATTCACTCTTGAATTATAGTGTGAAAACTAAGAGTTTCTGCCTGGCCATGCTCAAACGGTTCAGATGACCGCCAAACTTGTAATCCATGTGATCTGTCAGATACTATACCACACATAATCGCCTGAACACCTGCGCGGAGAGATTGTGATGCAGGAGGCAACTGTCGTTTATACTACGCGTTTAGTGAAGTGTACAGGCGGGAACCAAATTGTTTGTTGTAGTAATTCAAGGATGCTTCGACACTGCATTTTTGGGGAAGGACGAATACCTATGACATTCTCTATAAGATATTCGGTATTCTACAAAATGCGAATAAATCAGAGTTTATGTTTTCACAGATGACGGTGTTTAGAAGGTGGCACTCGAAAGGTCTCATTTAATTCTTTACAGTTGAAAAAATAATTAGTGATATTCATATAGATATGTATGTCTATAAAATAACTATCCTATTAGTACACAATGAGCGAAAAAATCATTAAAGAGCATTGCCTCAATTTTCTCAATATAGTATCGCCCTGAAACGTTCACTTCTTCCTTGCATGTCGCGCATCCTTCGCATTACTTTCCCTCTCGTCCAGGCTCCAAACGGTTGGGAGGAGCCGGGGATCGATCCCGGGACCTCTCGCACCCTAAGCGAGAATCATACCACTAGACCATTCAGCCAACGTCACAGCCGAAACATCTTCAGGAACGTCGAAAACACCTCCATAACCTGGAATATGCCACTAGGTTCAATATTGTGTGGGCTTCAAGGTTTCACTCATTCTCTGCATCCTGCGCATACTTCGCATTAATCCTCCTCTCATCCAGGCTCAAATAGTTGGGTTGAGCCGGGGATGGATCCTGCGGTCCCTCTTGCCCCGAGCTGGAATCAGACAGCTAAACGCCGATGCATGAATGAATTAACGAATCTTTCTCGGAAGGCAAACTTTCAAATTTTCGTCGATAAAGTTTCTGAAAATCGATGTTTTTGATTAGAACTCAATTGAACTGGGACTACGACGTCCAGAGGAAACGAGATTGTGGTTGAGACTGGATTAGTTTTGAATGGTGTTGGCTTCAAGTGGAGAAACACCTCGGTTGGAGGCTTACGATTTCGAAATGTTTGTACAGGTGTACCTGCTGAGGAATTTAGATTCCCCTGGGGGTTGAATTATTTATCCTAATACCTAATACCTAATCTATGTCCTCATATAAATGAATTAAATGACAACGCTATGATAGTGACGACTGATTAGTGAAGCATACTCATGGAGAGCGAGTGTCATCGAGGATATGATCTATGTTCTCAAATCCCTATCGTGTTTTCACTTCGCTTGCTGCTCTATCCTGTCCGCCTATCTTTATGTTTTTCCACGTTTCACATCAATCATCTCACGTCTTACTGTAGTGTATCGTAATGCATCTTATCATATGCGTTAGTCAGTAAGCGAATGAAACGATTTCATCAAACAAGTCACATGATGTGAAATTTCAAGGAATTTTTCGAAAATGTCTATAGAAGTAATGTCCTTTATTTCGAGAGAAGTAACACTTTTCTCGATTGTTGCAGTAGTGGTCGACAACTCCACAATTAGCAAACATATTGATAGCTTTATTAGCAGATATTTTTTTAATGCATCGCAGTTACAGCCTCGCTTACAAATAACGCTCTTTTTTTCGTTTTGTCACGCGCAGTGGAGTTATCAGTTGCGCGGTCTTTTGTGACCTATGACCTGAGAGCAAGCGCGCGATTATCGATTAAATGCTTCGTAAGCAAGAGGAGCAGCATCGTCGCCTCTGGCATGTTTGCAGGCGTTTCGATGCGCTCGGCGGAACGCTGCGTTTCTTTTATTTAAAGATTTATATATTTATAAGTTAGGGATTTATGCTTTATTAGGTTGATTTTTGTCGGTTTTCTCGGGATTCGTTATATCCGAAGCAGTGCAGTTTTCGTTTGTGTTGCATTCTTAGGTAGAGATTAGGAAGAAAACAATTGTGAACTGCCGCTTCGTTGACAGTGAATTTTATCATGCAGTATGGGAGAGCGGATTTCATGCTGAAGCAAAGAGGCTTTTAATTATTTTTTCGATGTTTCATTCTACCAAAAATATTAAAAAAACTTTTTTAAAGAATGTTACGGTCATCTTAAGTGATTAAATCATATGGTGATAAAATCTCCTCGTTGGCTGAACAGTTATGAGAGGTGGAATGATTCTTCTGAAATTGTTGAAAAATGAAACCATTCTTAAAATGTCTTTATAAACCGTCTTTGTTTTTCTCTTTGTCGATGCTCGTTTTCTTCATCTTTCCTGCTGGGAAACTTGTCCGAGGTGAACTGCACATCTGGAAAAGAACGTTATTCATTTTTATTTATTTGTTGTCTTTTATTGGCTCCGTGATTATTATGTATCATTCCGTTTATTGAAGTGAACGGAGTGTAGTTTGCGAATATAGCTTATGTGAACGACTGATCTCTGCCAGAAATATGAACAACAGCATGAAGCGTTATATCCACGCAGTCTTGCAGGTGTGCTACGCAGACGGAGGAACATGATTACCCGACGAGTATGGACTGACGACCAGAGATTTGAAGAAGGAATCCGCGAAGAAGGACCTATATATGATGACTGACGTGACACGTATGAGATGTTCGTTGAATCGAACCATAGAAGAATGGATCACGGCAATGTCACTGTGGCGCAAGATAAGTCACTTGAAATTTTTCATAGCAACTTTGGGGAGCGGATGGGATATTATCTAATCTTCGTTGCTCCCCATTACTTCTTATGAAGCGAAGGATTCCACAATAGAGGTCTTCATTTTATTGAATTGTATTTCCTCTCTCAAAGTGGAATCCATCTCCTTTCCATCATCTTCCCAAGTCTTTCTGAGAAATTTGCAGTCTTACGGCGTTCATAGAGTTTATCGGGTGAATTTATTAAATCAAACAAGTCGGCATATGGATAGGGTAATTGACAAGATTGGTGGCGTTTGATTTTCCTCTTCCTTACTAGATATTTGGAAGTTTTTTTTGATGCTATGGTGGGTATTTTCACATAGTTTTTCTGTGCGGAAAGGTTTTTTTTCGGTTTAAAAAAAGTTTATGTAGTTTTCTAGAAATTTGAAAAGATTTACCACTAATTCACCGACCGTGAAAAGAAAGCCAATTTTATCAACTGCCATATGCGTATGCCGATATTCGTGATTAATTTAAATCAGTTAAACTCTATGATTTCTGTAAGATTGCATGGTTGGTCTTGGCAGATTAGTAAGTGAAAATGCTGAGTGTGAAAATTAGCTGAATTCAGCTACATTTGAGCACCGTCAAATCGCTCTTCCCAAGGAAAGGCATTCTTACTTTACTTAGGTGAATTTGAATTACTGTGGATCCATGCATCTTTTACGTATGCCTCACCCTGTTGTGACGCCGTTCAAGCGCAGTGGTGCGCCAATCGTGCATAGAAGAGCAGCTTTTCGACACTCATTTATTAATAGAGATGCACGTATTGTAGTATGTTCAGCCACATTTCGCGCCACTTCAGTGGCTTGAATTCGTTGAGATAGTGAAGTATGCATTGTGATGTAACTGGAAGTGTGCGGTAGGAATTATAAAGGAGTCAAAAAAACCTGCAGTGGATGGTTGTTTGTGATGTCAAACAGATTTTGTGACAGTATTCTTTAGGTTTACTTTGCTCCGGCTGAGCCATCGAATATCTCACTGAAGGAAAACGAACAAATTTTTGAAAGAAAGATTATCCCACTACATTGTTCGCTGTTATTTTTGAAATAAAAAACTAGTGGAATTAAACTTGGTAAAGGGAGGTCTCATTATTCTTCTGTAGATAGCGCCGCTGTAGTCGGAGCGTAAAAAAGCGAAAAGGCCTCCTGAAAGATAGTTCGTTTTTACGCACCCAGTGACCGATAAATTTGTGGCGCAATAACATTTATATTATCGGCCAGGATATTTCTGGCTTGAAATTGGAACATTTCAGTCCCGAAATAGACTGGAGAAATCACAGTGCGAACAGTTACAAAGTTGAATCTCATACTGTTCCGCTTATAAGTTGTTGACTAATAGTTCAATTAAAAGAAATAGAAGCATTCATTTTACTTTGCATTGTATGGCGCAAAATTTCTGCAAAGAACCATTGGGTGGCGGATTTATGTGCGCCTTATTTTCTTTTTTCTGCTCTGTGTACATTGCTGGTTAGTTGTATACAGGTGCAGCTGTAAAATTCTTCACACCCTATAGCTGTGATGAGGCAGCATTCCTAATTGATTTATTTTTTTGCCTATACATATTCTGCGTGATAATTTTTGGCAGTCGACAAATTACTGGAGACTTGCTCTGATTGAGCTTCTCTACGGTGTCCTCAAAGCCGCTGAAAAGGAGTCATTAGGCGAAGATGCCAGCTCCTTAGCGGTGACCTGTGGAGATTCCATTTCACCGTTGAAGGGAGACATTGGGCGTGACGCCAACTCTTCAACGGCTGCCTATAATGACTCCATTATGCTGTTGAAGACGAGTCATTAAGGCCACGCCATCACTCAACTGAGGGTCAGTGACCCCGTTGAGATGTTGAAAAGGAGTCATTGGGCGGTAATGCCAGCTCCTTAATGATGGCCACTAAATTGTGCTCCACAGGTGTCCTCCTGAGGACTATTCTATGTTGAGGAGGTATGAAGACTTACAGCTGCACACTTCAACATTTGATTCGTCATTCCATTGTGTGAAAAAAAAGAAAATACGGCGCAGGGAAGGGGTTTGAAATCGCAGATGGTGCTGAATTATTGCAATGTGAGGTCATTAAGTGATTTCCATAGCCATTCTGGATCATTCACGGAACAGATGGGTGTGTGAATTATAAATGCAAATATAATATCGACACAAAATATTGATGAGTAGGTAGAAGGGTTGAGTATGTTGTTATTAATCACCCTGGAGCTTCGAATTTGTAGCTGTTCGTATTATGATTTTTTAAAACTAAGTTGGGGGTGAAAAGTTGCAATTTCAAGCCCAAAATATTCTCACACATAATACGAATATTATTGCGTCATAAACTTATCGGGCACGGGGTTGCCTCAATGAGATATTCGATGCTTAGCTAGAGTAAATTAGAACTGAATATATACAGTAAAGATCTGTTTGACATACCAGCAACCACCACTGCAGAGTGTTTTCGTTTCATGTTTCATTCTTATTGTTCATTTTCCTTGCATCACAGTGCATACTTCATTTGTCTCTTCCATTCCATGCCATCGTGGTTGTGCAAATTGTGGCGGGCATACTGCAAAACCTGCATCCTATTACTTAATGAGTTTTGAAGAGTTTCTTCGCTTTGCACGATTGGTGGTTCCTCTGTGCTTCAGTGGTGTCATCATGGTGAAGTGTATGTGAGAGGTGTTGTATGCGCAGTAGTTCATATTCATCTAAGTATTGCAAGAATGCCATTGTCCTCCAGTAAGAGCGATTTAGTGTGCTATGTAGTTGGATTGGGCGAATTTTCACGTTCATCATTCTCGTTACATTGTGCCAAACCTTTTTTTAGGGTCTTTGAGGGAAATGGCGGTGAGGAATTTGTTTCTGCTTTGAACCGTTTAACTGTCCCAGTGATGAGGGGATTGAAATTTCGAGATTCCTATTTTATTTCGAGTGCTTGAAATTTTTGTTTAGATCTGAGCGATAAAAAAATAAGAAGCTTTTCAAGTTTGGAAACCTTTTGGTGTCTTTATGAGCAAGAAACAATTTGAAGTTTTGATTTTCGTTTTGTGAGGAAAACTTATTGGTCTAATGCTACGGTAGCCTTTCAATGGTACAAAACCTCCGATTTCAAGTACTACGATGTACGAAATTTTTGGCATTGCGTCTGGTTTGCAGCTTAGTTGATTATGGTGCAAAATTGCGCTTTTGTCGCTAACCGTGCTTTGTTTTTCCAGTGATTTATCGAGTGCTTCTTCTTCGCCGCAGCTTATGACGATGAGTAATGGATAAGGTGATCGCCGAACTGTTTAAATTTTTTCACAGATCGACATCTTCTCAATTCTGTGCAGTCGGAGGTTAGCAGTTGTTTTATCACCACCGAGCTTTCGATGATCATCACCGAGGTGGTTTCATTCTATTCAATATGTGCTCCTTATTTATTGTGGCAAAGGGCGGGATTGGGTTGAAAGATGGAAGGACTTGTTTAT
The DNA here is from genome assembly GCA_037389465.1 of Baylisascaris procyonis. Classification (NCBI taxonomy): domain Eukaryota; kingdom Metazoa; phylum Nematoda; class Chromadorea; order Rhabditida; family Ascarididae; genus Baylisascaris; species Baylisascaris procyonis. The sequence goes on from JAZARR010000086.1 coordinate 58,125, forward strand.
AAGAGTTTAAACGTGGATGCCGTTTATGCTTCATGAGATACATTCCAGCAGATTTTGATTCTCACAAAAAATTTCCATCATCAAACTTTTGAGGGCGCATAGTCAAGCGGTGTCTGTAATTTTTTCTGAAATCTTCTCGAAAGCTTATAGTCGACAAAGAAATTTTAGATGCCCTTCTTCGATATGTGAAAGTGGTAATTGTCGCGAGTATGCGGGTATCGTGACTGAAGTGACCTCTGGTGTTCATGGAAGGGAGCAAGACGATTTGTGGCGATTATCATTTTTGCGGGAAACTACGTTGCCAGAGTTTTACGCTGGTCTGTTTACATCTTCCTTTGACAAAATGTTTCATATCTGTAATTTGAAGTGACAGAAGAGTAGCGGACATTGAAAAAAATTTGCAGAGTTTAGTCCTTGCAATATTTTATTAGGCAGAAACTTTTTGTTTTAGCTGAAGGCGAATGCCATTCTATATCACTCAATTACTTCGTAAATTTTCATATTAGGCGAGGAACTTTCTCATTAGCAAAGGGAGCTTTCGGACTGAAAGTTTGTCTAAGTGCGGTTCCATTTCATTGGAAGCAGTAATTTACAGCTTCATTCGTATGAAATTCTAACTTTCAAGTTCACTTTTATTTGGTGGTCACTTGATGGAAAGTTCATTGTTTACATCGAATTTTAATGGAAACAAAAATATAGAAAAAAGCGAGGTAGTAGAGATTTAGTCCTTTGTTCACTTATTTTGTTATTATTTGGAAAGTGAAGTTCAAGGGCTGATCGCTGTTTTATACTAAGGGGTGGGCTCCGAGCAGTCCATAGTTTCGAATTCACTTCTAGTACTTCAGAATATACAAAATTTCTTTCTATCTGGAATATTAAAAAAAATATTCCACACAACTTCAGAACAACGAATTCACTGATGGTTGCAGTGACGAAACACCCAAGAAGGGAGCAGTGGTGAGAAAGCGGTAGAATGTGACCAATCGAACGGACTTCGATGGAAAGAGGTTTGATCTTATTTAATGCTATAAAGAGTTTATTGACTACTTCTTTTTGCTCTTAACTGAGAATATAAGTTTTACATATAAAGTCGCATGTGAAATTTAAACAAGGTTAGAGACTCCGGTAAAGAGTTGATAACATATTTTATCAAAACGATGAACGTTTTTGATGACATATTTGCCTAAATAAGGCATATTTGCAGTTAGCGGATGCTCATAAAATGTTTTTTTTTTTAGGTTGAAGGCTCTTTTAGATTACCTTTCTCAAAAAATTTACCTTGTATACGATGAGCAGAGTTGAATAGAGGAGGGAATTAAGAGAGATTACATTTGAATCGTGATCCTTGATCTGTGAACTTTTACAATTTTTAGTTGTCCTTCTCAGGACAGTCCTTAATATATCAGACAGATTAGCATGGAAAGCATTTTGTAAATATTTCAGAAGCGGCTCTTGTAATTTCGATTCTATTATTTTGATTAGCATTTGGCACAATTTGTGAAGGCCTTGTTTATTTCTATATTATGATCAGCTAGTGTGATTGTAGTGTGTGATACAGTATTAAAATTGTACAGCCATTGCAAATACAATTTACAGACCATTCGATTACAGTGCACTTCACATTGATCGTTAAATGGTAAATAGTTGCCCGTATCGACAGTAGTAAATGAGCTTGTTTTCTTCGTTTCAGTGCTGAACATAATTCAAACGTAATATTTTTTGGTTCATAGATTGTCACTAAGTTGGCTTGAACAAGTTATTTCGGCTATATTAGCTGTTTGAGTTGAGACATTTTAAATGATTTGTGTTGTGGTGGATAACATTTCCACCACTTAATGACTTTATTTTACTGCAGGTACCAGAGCTTTGTCAATGGGCAGTTTTGGTTACCGAACATACGTCCTTAGTGGAGGTAAGAATTTTTAAATTCTCTAAAATGTCCCACTCCTCATACAAGGAAAATTTATTCGTTGTTCGAGGTAGATGAGCTGAAGAAAATCATTCTAATTGATGCAAAAGTGTCTTTTAATTTTTTCTATAGCAGTGAGATAATGTGAAAACAACTTTCTTGAACTACATTTTTCATAGAAAATTGTACCTTTTCCACCTGTTATTTTCCATTTAATATGGAAAGCAGTACGTAGCATATCTCTAAGTTTTTACTGCCGAAATTTGGATGTGGCAGATTGAATGAAGTAGTTAATCCGAGGTTGGCCGAACCTTACCGACTTTTATAGGACGGAATGAGCTAGGATTTGCATGTAGCGAATTAAAAACGCATAAATTGCGAAAGGATTGTCATTCACAGACCCGTAAATTTTTCTACGTTTATTGAATGCTTCCTTTTGCTGTTCGAAGCATTTCGTCATGCGATTTTGTCCAATGCGCTCGTAAGTGCTTCCCGTGTGGTATTCATCAAGTGTTTTCAGGATAGCAACAGTACGGGCTAGGCGCTAGCGTAATGAAAACAAGCGAAAGAAGCGACTTGGATGATATTGTCGAAGCGCTATCTGGACAGACGAGTCTCAGTGATGATAGCTTTGTGATTTATGTTGATGTATTTTGTATTTTCTGTGAGACATATTTTCGCATTTTGTGGTTCTCTGTAATCTTATTCATGGTTGTTGTTGTTGTTCCATTTCTCTTGTAGTTGCTATTATGCCTTGTGTTTCGCCACTCTCGGTATTTTAACTGAGGATTTCACCAACGAGTTTTCGGGGGGCTGATTCCAAATCCGAGTAGACGAACCGAGAGTGGCGCCGGTTAAAGATTTGCCTACGTCGTGCTCACACTGAATCAGGCCAGTTGAAACAACGGGCCGCATTCATGTCCAGCGAACAAGGGAATCTGTGTCGGTCCTTTAAAGATCGCACAGGCGTGTCTTGCGGTCTACGGATGGGTGAGGATTACGGCCGTAGGTAGGGAGTTTTGTAGCTTGCGTATCTGAAATCGGTTTCTCGGTAGTCTGCGTTAGCCGGGTAGACTGCGATGATTTCTTCCGGCTAACGTAGGCTGCATTTTTTTGCGTTCGTTGAGACAATGTGGGGGCTCTGACGTTCGGGTCCTGAGCATGGTCGGACAGTTTGCCGTTATTTTCTGACTGCGAAGTAACGGGATGCAGTAGGGTTTTTGGTGTAGCTTGGGCTGTGGCCCTCGAAATTGATTTCTGAAGTGATTCGGAGATCGGCGATTTCACGTGTGGCGGGCGTTTGATCTACCATCGATCAAACGTTTTCGTGGTGTTCATGGGCTGGTGCAGTGTGTCTGTCTGTGCGTCCGTGGTGTTTGGCGCTGTGTCCAGTGAGCGAGGAAATCTGGGTCGATCCTTCAAAGATTGCGCCGGTGTATCTGGCCTTCCGCTGATTGCTGAGGGTTGCAGCCGCAGGGAATTTTGTAGCTTGAGTATCCGAAATCAGTTTGTCGGTAGCCTGCGTCAGCCGCGTAGACTGTAATGATTTCTTCCGGCTGATGTAGGTTGCATTTTTGCCGTTTTGTTGAGACAATGTGAGGAGCTGTCACGTTTAGGTTTTGAGTATGTTCGGACAGGTGCCGCTATTTTCTGGCTGAGAGGTAGCCAGGCGCAGCGGGGTCTTTGATGTAGCTTGAGCCGTGGTGCTCGAACTTGATTTCTGAAGTAGTTCGCAGAGGTTTCGTATGTGGCGAACGTTTGACCTACCATCGATCAAACGTCTTCGTGGTGTTCATGGGCTGGTGCAGTGTGTCCGTCTGTGCGTTCGTGGTGTTTGGTTCTGTGTCCAGTGAGCGAGGAAATCTGGGTCGATCCTTTAAAGATTGCGCCGGTGTGTCTGGCCTTCCGCCGATTGCCGATATCTGGATAGACGAGTCTCAGTGATGATAGCTTGGTGATTTATGTTGATGTATTTTGTATTTTCTGTGAGACATATTTTTTGGCATTTTGTGGTTCTCTGTAATCTTATTCATGGTTGTTGTTGTTGTTTCATTTTTCTTGTAGTTGCTATTATGCCTTGTGTTTCGCCACTCTCGGTATTTTAACTGGGGGTTTCACCAATGAGTTTTGCGGGGGCTGGTTCCAAATCCGAGTAGACGAACCGAGAGTGGCGCCGGTTAAAGATTTGCCTACGTCGTGCTCACTCTGAATCAGGCCAGTTGAAACAACGGGCCGCAATCGTGTCCAGCGAACAGGGGAATCTGTGTCGGTCATTTAAAGATCGCAAAGGCGTGTCTTGCGGTCTACGGATGGGTGAGGATTACGGCCGTAGGGAGTTTTGTAGCTTGCGTATCTGAAATCGGTTTGTCGGTAGTCTGCGTCAGCCGGGTAGACTGTAATGATTTCTTCCGGCTGACGTAGGCTGCATTTTCCGCCGTTTGTTGAGACAATGGAGGGAGCTGCAATG